>NSJW01000968.1:0-32289 GCA_019955255.1 Castanospermum australe
GAGGGGATTTCCTTCCATTCATAAGCCCGAGTATCACGATCCCCAAAAAGTAGCCCGAAGTGACTGACCATATAGTTTCGTTTTTTTCCCTTTTCCAGAGACGAGAGAAGTAGCAACCGTGGACCTAGCTCACAGAAGAAGGGGACTAGTTGCGACAGGAAAGAGGGAACATGGTGTTGTGCTTCTTACCTATGATGATTCCGCATTTGCCCGGTCAAGCTTATTACTGGCAGGCGAGACCGATCGATTGAAGTTACGGTTCATAGCTAAACCCCGAAGCGAAGTAAGCTGGAGCTTCGAGGTCATAAGCCCATCTGCGATTCCCTCACTCGCTAGCAACCAAACCAAATGGGATTCAATTCTTCGATTCCCTTCTCTTCCGGTTAGCAACTAACTGGCTTTCGTACTCGGTACTCTATCCTCTTCCCATTGAATTCTATTACATGACCACATTGAATAGGCTAGGAAAGGAATGGAATCTTAGTTAGGAGAACAACCCCTTTCTTTTAGTTTATAATAAAATGGGAAGTCCACTTTGCTACATAATGCCCTTACCCTTAGTCAACCACCAAGACCGAAACCCGCCCTTTCCTAAGCCAATGCTGCCCACGTTCTCTAACTAATTGCTACCCAAAAAGGTAGCAAACTAATCTCCGTCACCCTCGGGTCAGGTCTGGCTTAACCTTATTCCCGTCAGTTCCGTCACTCTCTTTTCTTTCAATGGCATCCGCTTTCAAAGCCTTTTTTCCCACAAAGCCACCTTCAACAGTAGATCTTTGATTCGGTTGAGGCAGAACCAATAGTTGCATCCGTGAAAGAACACCAGCAGCGAGACTAGTGCCAGCATCCCGTAGCATTGATCAAGCAGCGAAGGAAGAGCCCGATAGTCCAGTAGCCATTGATCTTGTCGATCGCATTAGTTAGTGGCGGAGGAAAAAGAAAGGATCTTGGGATAGAAATAGCTATTTGACCGAATCGGGATAACAAGCTATAAAGGTAGCAAAGATCCACCCGGGAATTTAGTAGCTCCTCGAAATGCATTCGTTCGACCTTTCACAAAGAAGCACCCCGGTACGATTCATTCCCATGGTGCACCCGGGAGAAGAAGTGGTTTTTCAATCAATTCCAATTATCCACCCCTAGTATCCCAAGGGGAGTCTTTGTAGGAGCAGGTTGATAGTAAGTACTGCTTCTGTTCCGCGGCCTCAGAGACGCGTAGATAGCATACATCATCAGATGAGCAGGAAGTACCAGTAGTAGAGTAGAGCGGGAGGTGCCAGCAGGTAAGCAGAGAGCTCCAGCGGCAGGACAGCAGGGCAGGCAGCCCCCATGGAGTCGGGATAGAGGGAGCTCAGCATATAGAGTTCCTCAAAGATTTCTGAAAGAAAGAAGAATCAAGTAAGCATGTAAGTATGGGGCTAACCTTGACATTGATGATAGGAGATCTCTTTTATTATTTGAATGCAATATAACACAAAGCAAGTTGTAAGCAGCAAATTCCATATGGCACCCCTCAATCCCTTCAGCATAAAGAGTTTGCAACTGAGATTGGCACTGAAATCACACAAAAAGTATCATTATCCCAAACTTCAATAACAAGTTAGATTAAAACCAAAGAATCATAAATTAAACGGCATCAACCCTGAAAACATTATTTGATTCCATCAACACCATACCTTGCTCGTTTTAGATACATATTTCAAATTCAGCAAGTAAAGGCACTGTACAACTCAACATAGTCTTTATTTAGCCAATAACAGGAACTTTGCTACATGAATCATTCCAATATCCAAAACAATTGAAATGGTACCTCAAAATTAAATGATTTTGTTCCCTGATTTAAAATTTATAATCACAAATTTATAGTTTACTACTTCATTTTGCGTCATTATATAACTCACTGACCATCTTAGATCTTAGCACGCACGTCAAAACACAGAAACATCCACACTGAAACACTATTGTCAAGGACCAACTATCCCAAAAGCTTAAGCTGTTGGGTGGAGGCTCATGAATGATTTTAAATTTCTAACACATCCCCTCACACAAGGCCCTTTGGCCTTGAAGCGTGGACAATGCACAAATCCATTTTTCCTTTTGCTGATATTCAAGTTAATTATGAAGAATAGGAACAGTAAGGATCAAATTCCTGACTACTTGGTCAAGGAGGTTTTGATACTATGTCAAGGACTAAATATCTCAAATGCTTAAACTGTTAGGTAAAAGCACGTAAATAATTTTATATCTCGAACAAATACCATTACATTAGCTAGAAATGACTTGAAACAGCCAGAATGACGAGTCAAAAAAGTAAGCCCAGAGAATAAAGATCAAACGTCTATATTCACAAAAACTATCTAGGTGTCGTTATGGAAATATTATTCCATTAATTCCAATAGCACAAAGAATGACTCCATTATAACTTGAAAAATGTTGATATGCCTTGAATGAAATATATGAATTCCTGATCTTAGAAGGGAAATGACTTATACATTACCAGTTAAAGCAATAGCAGTAAAAAAGTAATCAAAGTATAAAATGAATTAAAACAAGGCACTTTCATTTAAAAATTATAGAGAACAAACCTGATTACACTCAGGCAGGTCCCCAACTTCCAATGCCAATCGGGCATGTGTTTCATACACCTGAAACATGATTTAAAGAGTTTGCAAGAGCAGGAAAGGTGGAAAATATAAGGTATGCAGAAGATGAAAGCACAAAAATATATAAAATAGAAGCAGGGGATGAACCTCATTCACTGTAATGGCTCTCTGAGCCTGATATGGAAATTTAAAATTTTAAAAAGTTCCCAAACAAAATTAGTAGCACAGCCAAAGACGCATACGTGATCCATGCAATTGAAAAATATTATGAATAAGGAGAATTGCAGATAGAACATTCTCCAGCAAAAGATATCAAGACTCAAAAATACCTTGACTGTTAGTTGATTGCGTATTCGTTGTACAGTTAGGTCTTGGCGAATAGACTTTAACTGGTCACATTTATAAAGGTAATTCTTCTGGGAATTTTGAACCATTGATAGAGCTTTTTCAAGAATCTCTTCAGGTCTTACCTGTAAAGTAATAACATTTTGATAAGACAGATAAAAGTAGAAGCATGCCATTTAAATTCCAGAGATGAGGTAATTACAGTGGCAGGATCAGGTGCAGATGTTAGGCGCAGGTAACGCTTTTCAATTTCACGGCAGGTACCCTTCACAGTAAGAGCATCCCAGTCAATATCCTCAACAGCTCTGTTGCCATCATCTTCAAAGTTTTTGCTCAGTACCAAGGCATTAGCCCTTCTATTGTACAGGTTTCCAGCTCCAGCATTTCTTTTTCTGAAGTGATTATTTTCTGTCCGATGCCCTTGCCCTAATTCAAAACGCTTAGAACGATTTTCACGTCTCTTCCGTTCCTCTGGTGAATCACTAAAAGCCATTGCAGCAGAATAATAAGCTGTCAAACTTTGTTCCTTATCACTATCACTGGACGCGTCACCATTTTCAGAAGCAATAGAAGCATCAGCAAGACGCTGCTTCTTAAATGCCCTTTGGGGAGCCTTACTAGATGTTCTCTGCAGCAATGGAGAAAACTTAGTATTCCTCAAACCATCCTCCTTGCTCTCTTTGTTCTCCACTACCACCTGCATGTCATTTTATTAGGTAAACATATGAATCATGAAATCTGCGTAACTTATTGAGAAATATACTTCTCAACATGATTGTCCTTCAAATCCATGAATTACTTATGAAGTCTATAAATACCTTTCTGTCCTTTTCATTAGGTATCCAACCACTGTATTTTACAGCATCATTACTGACTAACACTGGATTGTCGGCTGGCTTCTCCTCTGGTAATGGCTCCCACCTACTTTTAGATCGTCTACTAGGACTTCTTTTATACTTTGGCAATAAAGAATCATGGGTTGAACACAGTGAACTACTGCAATATTAATCATATAATAATAGCATTGCTTTCAATAATAATATTCGATCATCAGAATGATAATTAAATGCATTAAAATTCAAGGGATAAGATGCAAATGAAGCACAGATACAATGCATGGTACAGGTACAAATACAATACAGAACGGGGATACAGAAAATTCTCAAACATATACGTAATGATACAGCTGGGATACATTAGCACAAATTCATAAAAAAAAATTAAATTTACCTGTAGTATGTGCAATTGCATACTCACATATCACAAATATGAACTCCACTTGTATTTTATAAAATCACTATAATTCACGAATAGCTTTATGCTATTTCTGAGTATGAAGAATTAAAGCAGTACAAAATAACGTCTCAATATTCCAATTCAAAACAGATATAACTCGTGAAACTAGACATAATGCCATATCCATAATTAAAAAGTTTTAAAAGATATAAAAATAAACAAATACCCTCAGTATAAGCATTTAGAAGTATAGTATCGGTGTATTGTGTATTGGTGTCTGATAAGGGGACGATACAGATACTTCCCCTATTTTGAAGGATCAGTGCTTCAAAGCACTAAAGATTCTGAATGTTATATTCTTTAGGGGGAATTTCTTACCATCTCACGGGAGATGCTTAATTGTTTCTATACTGTCAATTTAATTGCAACAGAAACAAGCAGATGAGCTCCCAATGATATTCAGAATGGAACCACAACTATCTTCTGACTGTATAACATTTTAAAACATATAGCTCCTTATTGTGTACTTGTACACACTCCAGTTAAAAGAAATGAAGGAAGACAGACTAATTGATCAAAACTTGAATAATTAGAGACCAAAAAATAAGAAGCACTAGAAGTTCACACACAACTACAAGAGAATGACATGTTAACACTCAAAAACAAGAGTTGAGCAGGAGAAATCATACTCTTTATTGACCACATCTGCATCTGGCATTGGGAAAAGTGGTTCGAGATCCCAATTTCGTGTATAGAGGGTACCATCAGCTGTTACCTTGGTGATCATCTGAAAAGGAGGTTAAGGAGCCTAATATGATTATTAAACCAAAGTGCCAAACAAAATCAAGTAAACAACTTATATTAACCAATAAAGGTCAATAAGAAGCACAAGCAGACAGCTGTATTGCTTGTCTATTAACGTGACACCAGTTTTATCAACTTAGTCAACTCTCAACAACATAAAATTTAAAATGCAATCCATGTGAATCAAATAGGATAGTACATTAGCTAGTACTTACCCTGGCTGGCTGCTGACCGGAGTTATGGAGTTATGAGCATAGAGATTGAACAATATTCCATTATCTTTCTCTGAATTCAATCTCCTTAATGTAAGAAAAGCAACTAAAAATCTATTCCGATTTTCAGACAGTTGCAGAAAACATTATTCTCAGGTTATATAATTTTCAGGCATAGTTTAAATAATTATGTGCTTGTTTGCTGGTAGAAACTAGAATGACTTTTGACAACATTCTTGCACACTATGTCAAAACACTAACGCAATGTACACTGAGAAGTTTTAGCAAGTAATCTGAATTTTCAGCTATTTTGAATCTAAAACAGAATTTTGATACCAACAAAAGATGTGATAGCTGCATTACAACTTACAAGAAACCAGCAGCGGTTTTCCAAAGGCAGAATGTAAGAGGTAACAAAAACTTCTTTAACAAATGCAGGCTTTGTTTCAAGATTCACAATTTCATCAAGCAACTCACAGCTGATATATCATTGTTTTCTTCGATGTTATCTCTCTTGATCATTAAGGATCACACAAACAGGGAGAGGAATGGGGAGAAAGGGACAGAGAGAGAGAGACATCACACTTGACAATTTTCTTTCTCTCTCTTTTGCGTACTTGGATGCTGTGCTTTGGAGGGAAAATTAACAGAGAACTTTAAGATATGGTCAATAAATATGAAGCTTTTTGTTATTCTGGCAATTTTCCTGGTCTTTGATAGACCCCCAATATCATGGGTATATTATAGGAAGAGGTACAGAATACCACCTCACCATGCAGAATAAACTATTCTGTTATGCATGCTGAGCTGGCAATTCTGTTAGGATACCCAGCCCTCCCATGCTGTGGAGCTGAAGAGGCTATTCGGTGGTAATTCTGTTATGCATGCTGAGCTGGCCAGTGGTTACGTAGTTTGTTAGAAGTAGTGGGGAGCAGACGGTGTAGGGGGGACGTGTGGTTAAATAGGAGGAGGAAAGGAGAGGAAATCAGGTATTTGGATAGGAATCATTTGGGAGAGACCAGCCCTCTCGAAAGGCCTGGGTTATCTTTTCGTTTCTGTTCTGTTTTCATTTTAACGTTTGTTATCAATTCTCTGGGTGTAATCTGAAACTGAATCTTTCTGGTCTCAGCTTGAATCAATATATTTTTCATTATAGTTCACATTTCCGTTTCCTACTCTGTTGAAACTATCAACTGGTATCAGAGCTCCCGATCCGGGAGCCCTGTATGGTTACCACCAGAAACATGGAGGCACGTTTTGAAGCTATGGAGGAGAGGCTCCGAGGAGCGGAAGAAAGGTCCCGTCGGACGGAAGAGACAATGGCTGAATTAGTAAGGAGTAATGCCGAGATTACCAGGCTACTTCAAAACAGAAGACGGCGCAACTCCAGGAGCAGGTCGGACTGGAGGCGGACGTCAAGGGAGAACTCAATCTCCGATGAATCTGATGAAGGATATGAAAGACGGACGCAGCGCAATGAAGTCCTGGGACGCCGGTTAGAACTACCCCTGTTTTCAGGCGAGAACACACATGGGTGGCTCAACCGTGTAGAGCGTTATTTCCGGGTGAACGGTATTACCAATGCCGAAAAAGTGCAGACAGTCATGCTGGTGCTGGAGGGTGAGGCGCTCAGCTGGTTCCAATGGTGGGAACGACATAACCCACGAGCAACTTGGGCGGAATTTCAGAGAGAGGTAATTCAGCGATTCCAGCCAGAGTTAGAGGACAACCCATATGATGAATTACTCAGTCTGAAGTAGACAGATTCGGTGGCTGTTTACCGACGAGAATTCGAGAACGTGGTTGGTACACTTCGTTATGAGGATGAAGAAATGCTGAGAGGAATCTGGCTGAGTGGCCTACGTGAAGATATCCGATACGAACTACTGATGTATCGGCATCTAACGTTGGCTGACATGATGAACATGTCAAGGAAGATTGAAAGGAAAAACAGCGCGCGCTATTGTTGGAAAAAAAAGGAATGAGGCATGACCGCACAGGTGGAACTATGAGTGGGGGCCAAGGTGAAAGCCACGGGTCAGGATATTACAGCTCACGTGGAGCTTACTCGAAGCATGCGGGAAAAACTGATATGAAGGAGGCTAAGAATAATGAGGGGACCCAAGGTTTCTCTCAATCTAAGTCCACCCCGAATCCAAGTTCTAATGTCACGTCTACAACAGAGGGTCAAGGGAGCAATGCCACACAGGGAGGAACAAGGAGGTTAACTCAGGCAGAGTTACAGGGAAAATCACGTAGGGGACTTTGTTTTAATTGTGATGATAAGTGGCACCCTGGCCACAAGTGTGTCCGTAGTCTGCAAATCATGGTGGTTGATGAAGAAGATGAAACTGAAGTTAATCCTGAAGGCAATGGGGAAAACAACGAAGAGGGAGTGGAGGAGGGAGAAATTCCAACAGTTCATCTGTCCATCCAAAGTTTGATGGGACTCACATCCTCACAAACAATGAAGCTTTGGGGAAAGGTGGGAGAACAAAATGTAGTAGTGTTGATTGATTGTGGAGCTTCACACAATTTCATTGGAGCAGAAGTAGCAAAGGATCTGCGGTTAACAGTAACCGACACCCCCAAATATCAGGTTGAGGTTGGGAATGGGTACAGGATCACATGTTCAGGAGTCTGCAAAGGAGTTACCATGAAGTCTGCAAGGATTAGAAATCCGTCAAGACCTCTTTCTGTTTGAATTAGGAGGAGGCGCTGATGTGGTATTAGGTTTGGATTGGTTGTGTAGTTTGGGGGAGATAAAGGCAAATTTCAAGGAACTTACCTTGAAATTTAACACTGGGGGTAAGGAGATTCGGCTAAAAGGGGAACCTTCCCTTTCTATATCATTTGCTTCCTACAAGTCAATAAGAAAGACGTTGCAAGAAGGAGGCTGTGGGTATTACATAGAATCTGCAGAGACAGTCTTCCCTACCAGTAGCTGTGTTGAAGGATGGCCAGAATTAGAGGAGATTCTGCAGGAGTATGAAGGAGTTTTTCAAATTCCCAGTGGCTTACCTCCACCAAGACGACAGGATCATGCAATCACTCTTAAGGAAGGCAGCAACATACCAAACATATGCCCGTACAGGTACCCACATTCTCATAAAACTGAGATTGAAAAGATTGTGAATGAGATGCTGGATTTTGGTATAATTCGGCATAGTGTCAGTCCTTATTCAAGTCCAGTTATTCTGGTTAGAAAGAAGGATGGAGGGTGGAGGGTATGTGTGGATTATAGAGCCCTAAACAAAATGACAGTTCCAAACAAATTTCCTATACCTGCCATTGATGAGCTATTGGATGAGCTAGGGGGATCTTCAATTTTTTCTAAACTGGATCTCAAGTTTGGCTATCACCAAATTAGAATGAGGGAAGAAGATATACCTAAAACTGCCTTTTGGACGCATGAGGGTCATTATGAATATTTAGTCATGCCTTTTGGGCTAACAAATGCACCATCATCATTTCAAGCACTGATGAATGAAGTGCTGAAACCTTTTCTCAGGAAATTTGTACTGGTATTTTTTTGATGATATTCTCATCTTCAGCAAAGACCAGAACTCACATTTGTCACACTTGAAGTCAGTATTCCAAGTGCTCCAGCAGGAACAGCTATATGCAAATAAGAAGAAATGTTGCTTCGGGCAAAGGCAAGTAGAGTATCTTGGCCATTTGATATCTGCAGAAGGCGTCCAGGCAGACCCCAAAAAACTGTCAGCCATGGCAGATTGGCCCACTCCAAAGGATGTGAAGAGCCTTCGTGGATTCTTGGGTCTAACAGGATACTACCGACGGTTTGTTAGAGATTATGGTAAAATAGCACAACCCCTAACCAACTTGCTGAAGAAAGATAGTTTCACATGAGGGACTGAACCACAAAAGGCTTTTGAAGCTCTAAAGCAGGCTATGATAACAGTCCCAGTCTTGGCATTGCCTGATTTTAACAAACCTTTCACTGTCACCACAGATGCCTCGGGAAAGGGAATTGGTGCAGTGCTAATGCAAGACAATCGGCCACTTGCCTACATTAGCCAGAGTTTCTCACCAAGATCGCTAACAAAATCAGTCTATGAGAAGGAACTTATGGCAATTGTGCTTGCTGTGCAGAAATGGAGACACTACTTACTGGGTAGGCATTTTATTGTCAAAACTGACCAGAAGAGTTTGAAGTTTTTAACAGATCAAAGGATTTTGGGAGAAGAGCAACAGAAATGGACATCCAAGCTCCTAGGATTTGACTTCGAAGTGCAATATCAACCTGGGAAGGAGAACAAGGTTGCAGATGCCCTTTCTAGACAAATGCAGTTTTCTGCTGTTACCAAAGTGGAATTTCCGAGCCTAGTAACTATTGAAGATGAGCTGCAAAATGATCCTAAACTGCGAGCAATGATGCAAGACTTGCTGTTAAACTCTCAGTCACACCAGAATTTCACCTTGCAAGGTGGAAGACTCTTCTACAAGCAGAGGATGGTTATCTCTAAACAATCCAGTTTAATTCCACAAATTCTCTATGAGTTTCATGATTCACAGGTTGGAGGACACTTCTGGTTTTCTTCGAACACTCAAAAGAATTTCCGGATTATTGTATTGGGAAGGGATGAGGAAGGACAATCAAGGATTATGTAGCTGGGTGTGTAGTTTGTCAGCAAAGCAAAACTCAAACATTGTCTCCAGCAGGCCTTTTACAACCCTTACCGATACCTACACAGGTCTGGATAGATATATCTATGGATTTTGTGGGTGGATTGCCTAAAGCCTTTGGACTAGATACAATATTGGTGGTGGTAGATCGGTTGACCAAATATGCGCACTTTATCCCTCTCTGCCACCCTTATACTGCAAAGGAAGTGGCGGAGTCCTTCATCAAGGAGATTGTCAAACTCCATGGGTTCCCTCTTTCAATTGTTTCTGACAGAGATAGACTTTTCTTGAGCACGTTTTGGTCTGAACTCTTAAAGAGCTCGGGGACGAAATTAAGAATACAGTTCTGCTTATCACCCTCAGTCAAATGGTCAAACCGAGGTGGTCAATAGGTGCTTCGAAACCTATTTAAGATGTTTCTGCAGCCCTAAACCAAAGCCATGGCCCAAATGGCTTCATTGGGCTGAGTATTGGTATAATACCACCTATAAAAGTTCCACTGGCATGACTCCCTTTAAAGCCTTATATGGCTGTGAACCACCCACTCTTTTTAAAACAGATCAGTCATCTTCGGTAGATGCGGTTGACAAATTATTGAGGGAAAGAGATTCCATCATCCAGGAGCTTAAGAGACACCTCATCCAAGCTCAAGAACCGAATGAAAGTCCAAGCAGACCAGCATCGACGAGATCTTACTTTGGACATTGGTGAATGGGTGTATTTAAAGCTGCAGCCTTATAGATTGAAATCACTGGCTAACCGTTTCAATGAGAAACTAAGTCCCAGGTTTTATGGACCCTACAAAGTCCTAGAACGGATTGGAGAGACTGCCTATAAGCTGGAATTACCTAATTCCAGCAAAATTCATCCTGTTTTTCATGTATCTCTCCTCAAAAAGGCTGTAGCAACCTCATGCACGCCTCAACCTTTACCACCTATGTTGAGTGAGGAATTTGAACTGCAGGTGGAACCGGAAGAAGTCATTCAGTGGCGACAATCGTCTACAGGACAGACTGAAGTATTGATCAAGTGGAAGAATTTGCCATCCTTTGAGAATACTTGGGAGCTTGTTCCTGCCATTCAGCAGCAATTCCCCAATTTTCACCTTGAGGACAAGGTGGTTGCTTTTGGGGGGAGTATTGATAGACCCCCAATATCACGGGTATATTATAGGAAGAGGTACAGAATACCACCTCACCATGCAGAATAAACTATTCTGTTATGCATGCTGAGCTGGCAATTCTGTTAGGATACCCAGCCCTCCCATGCTGTGGAGCTGAAGAGGCTATTCGGTGGTAATTCTGTTATGCATGCTGAGCTGGCCAGTGGTTACGTAGTTTGTTAGAAGTGGTGGGGAGCAGACGGTGTAGGGGGGACGTGTGGTTAAATAGGAGGAGGAAAGGAGAGGAAATCAGGCATTTGGATAGGAATCATTTGGGGAGAGACCAGCCCTCTCGAAAGGCCTGGGTTATCTTTTCGTTTCTGTTCTGTTTTCATTTTATAGTTTGTTATCAATTCTCTGGGTGTAATCTGAAGCTGAATCTTTCTGGTCTCAGCTTGAATCAATATATTTTTCATTATAGTTCACATTTCCGTTTCCTACTCTGTTGAAACTATCAGTCTTCTTCCAAAAACTTATGTTCATTAATTATAAACCAAAAACTATATGTCAGCTATCGCTTGCCACTAGTTCTATAAGTTGCATATGCTATCTCTTTTTAATGTCCTTATCGGTCAATTTAACCAAATAAAGGTCATTTATGCAATTACAAAATACAAATAGTTCCTGCTCAGAATATCCAAGGCCAAAACCATGATCTGGTTGATAGGTTACATAAATTTATGTATCATCTTAAGCTTTTGCAGCAATTAGATTTCAACAGCATCAGGTAACATGCTTCATTATCATCATTTATCATAATGCAAAACATAGAAGGGAAGGGGGAAACAAAAGCTAGCAAAGCATGAATGGCATAGTGCTGAGAACTGACAACAAACTAAAAGGAATAATATATTTTCGTCTTCCAACATAAAACTGACCTCCTTCATGACACCCTGACATGCTGCCATTTGCTCATCATCTTCACAACGAGCCAAAGCTCTTTCAACATAGCCACGCAGAGACTTGGGAAACATACCAGGCTGCAAGCAAGAATACTTTAATAACTATTAAATTAATACACAAAGTCATCATCATTAGGCTGCAATGCCAACTTGTTCTATGAAACAAGCACACATTTAATCAATTCCTGAAAATGCAATATTGTTACTTCAAAATTAGGCTCTGAGCTCTAACTCATGTTATTTCACTCAAGTCATACCTTTGCATGAAAAGTTTCCAAAACAAGGTTCTTTACCATTATAACCTGTGACTAGTTTTGCAACCAAGACAAAAGATAGCAAGCATATTGTGACACAAAAGTTGGATTCATCACTATCAACTTCTATCATGATGTTATGTTCAAGCACTTTTCTGGATCTTTGTTTTCCTTTGAGAGTAAAAATTGAAAAGAAAATAAATAAATTGGCAGGGTGATAACAATCCAGTATGCATTATATAGTGTAAAAATATCAGCAAATATTGTTGAAGTCTCACCTTAAGTATAGAATTAGCAGCATCATTAGATGATACTTTATCAGTTGGCTTTGGCAGTGAAACAGTAATATAAGCAGGTTTTAGTGCTGTACTGGTTGTAGAGCTATCTTTTTCGGATTTAGGCAATCCAAATGTCAAATTTGAAGCAATTCGGGGGTTTGTTGGAATCTGCAGTTTGCTTACCCGTCTCGTATCTAAAGATGGAGCAGTTTGTATGGGTGTCGGGGTCACCTGTTGAGGCGGAGGAGGAGGAGGAGGAGGAAAATGTAAATTGGTTCCTTGAGAACATGCAGTCTTCTGTTGATCCTGAAATTTATCATAAGAAGATTTTAAATCCAAAGGATTTTGATAGTTTGGTTGTATAGGATTAGTTTGGTGAATTTGTGAACTTTGGGCTCCATGTTTCCAATAACCATCGTGATCACCGCTATTTACTGCACCAGGCTGACCATCAAAAGAAAAGAACGAAAAGTTAACAAGTTATCCAACGTCCAAATTAACTAAACAACCAAAAGCAAGAATCTTGTGGCATCAACACCAAGTGAGACTAGATATCCAATATCCTAAAATCTGAATAGAGACCCAACGCTGAGGATCAATTTTGTAATGCATATATCAGAATATAATGACAAACTACAACCAATGCAACTAAGCATGTATAAATAGCAATTTATCTAAACTTTTATTTCAATTAATCTAGGTAGTCTGGATTCTCCCACACTTTTTCTCTGATAGTAATATACAAACCTGAAAAGAAGGCATGGCAGAAGAGCTGGACTCTTGCCTCCAAAATGGTGGATATGATTGTGGAGGCTGGCTATTTGGAGTTGCATAGCCACTAGCAACTGCAGGAATAGGACAGCCCAAAGTAGATGAATTTGTGACAGATAAGTTCTCTGTCCCTGGTGCACAGCTGACTTCTGTTTGGCTGTAATAGTCTGCCCACGGCTTGTACTGTTGCTGAAACTGCAGTGAAGTGGCTGCTGTACCAGAACTATAAGCACCAGTGGAATCCGGGGTGTAGTTTGTATATGGATGAGAAGAATAACTACCATTGTTCCACAACGCTGGCTGGTTTCCATATCCGCTATTTTGGTAACCTCCAGGAGTCTGATAATCACCAGGATTGTAATAAGTGCTTGAATAACTTGCAGATCCAGCATAAGACCCAGTATTCTGAAAGGAGGAAAGAGGCTGATAAGGAGCACCTGTGTTTTGATATGCTCCTACAGTCTGTGAATAGGTATGATTGGGTTGCTGCTGATAGTTGTTATAGTAGCCAGAGTATCCCATGCTGCCATAACCATATGGATTAGAAGAACTTGGGTATGATGCGTATGCATTGTAATCTTGCGGTACATTAGCTGTTCCCAAATTTGATGAATTACCAGCAACTGATGATGCATTTTGACCATCTTGAATGCTTCTTCCAGGTGGCTGTGGATGCTGATCATACTGGTAGGTTGGATTAGAATAAATTGCATTCCCTGTGGAGCTATGAACAGTCCATGATACTGCTTCAGACCCAGTTGTAGTGGGTGTGTATGAAGATGACTGATGTTGGCTTGCATCAACATGCCGATTCTACAGAAGAAAGACACATGGCTTATGAACTTAAAGCATACTCAAGCTGCAGAACCAAATATGATCAAAGTATATACAATTGAACCATGTATGCAAAGAGTGATAGAGTGATACAAAGATGAGATAGACTTTGGGTCCAAATATTTGTCCAAACTCCACACAGAAAAATGCAGGAAGGGAGACAATTAAAATTAAATAGGTATTCATCTGTATCAATAATCTATAATAGCACAGAAAGAGGATTCCTTCACTTGGTATACGTTTTTAATCTTTTCCTAAAAGCCAAGTGCTTTATTTTTACTATAATTGAAAAGAGACAAGAAAATTGTCATTTCAAATAAATGACATAGACCCACCTCTTACACCAACTTCCTACATTTAAGGAACAATTCATTTCAAACCTTTTTTTTTAATAGAATATAGATTACAGATTTAAAGACAGTTTCCATTAAAATTTTAAAATTTTAAAAATATAAATAATTGTGGTTCAGTCCATACCCACTTCCTACTTTTAATAAATTATAAAAAAAAAATCAATCTACAGTTTTTAAATCAATTTTCATCCAATTTTTAAATTTGAAAGAAAAATTTTTATGTCATCATTTTTCAAATAAAATTGTATCTTTCCTTCATACCTGCATATTGGGTGCCGCTACTAGTGTATAATTAAGAAATCAAATACCAGCATTCAGAGACATATGATCTCAAGCATGTCATCAAAGCAACACAATCAGATAATAAGTTAAAACCAACAACACATTGCATAAAGTGCAACCCTTGTGAAGAGAACTTGTAAATAGTAATTAAGCACATAAAATTGACATTCAAGATCCCAATGAAAACAGGAATTAAAACATTTTAATAATAATATTTTGCTTAGTTTCTCATCTCAGTTCAAAACAAGCATTTATTTACTTCCTCAAGAAAGATTTAGAAAACACCTGAACAGTCCTATACCGAGAACTAATTTTTTATAACTAGGCAAATTTCTTATCAAGTGGTTATCGCATTTTGTCTGTAGTATGAAATAATCAAAACAGTTAGGAATGTTAAATATAGGTCAAAGCTATGTCTGTACACTGTAGTTCATGCAGTGCACTTGTACTTCCAAAAAGTAGTTGCTTTCCATGGACAAATAAACAAAGAAAGAAAAAAGCTCATTTTACACAATAATGTGATAGTAACTACTTTGAATACTAAAAAACTACACTAGCCAGCATTGCCTGCAAATATAGAATTTAAACCCAACAGAACTTCACAAAAAATGAGCAAGCATTTCAGTCAACAGCACCCTTGTAACAAATGACATGCTTAAAGTATTTGGAAACGAAAAACTGATGATGTGAATTGAAAACTCCGAAAAAGAACTCCGATTCTCGATGAAATCATATTCATAAGTAATATCCCATCATACCAACCAACATTACAAATAAGAGCCAGAATCGTGTTTGCAGGAAAGACAACACAATTGTTATGGCACTATAAAGCTGATATAAGCAATCGATACAATTTTGTAGAACTGGCTCAAAAATTTCTTCAGAAGATACTTATGAACAGTTGAAAATTGTCCAAATAATAAATTTTAGCTCTCAATAACTTATGGATTAAAATAGAATAATTCGAGATATTCATGAAGACCGACTAATCAATACTATATTTACAAACTCAAGTTACAATGACCAACACCGCTTGTTTCACAACCTTTACCATTTCTAAAAAGACAGACAAACATGCTTCATAGATTACCTCGAACAGATGAGACTCCACGGGAGCTAAGGTCTCAGTGTTACTTCCTTCGTTCGCCATCTCTCAGACAACCTGATTGATCAAGAAAAACAAAAGCAAGGTAAGAAACCACGCAATCTGACTATAAAAAACCAACTACCCACGAAAATTCTCACAAATCCCACAAAACCCTAATTAGCTCATAACAAATCGTAACAGTTCAAACCTTCGCAAAGCTCAGAAGAAATACGGGGAAAACTTCACTGCAGCCGAATCGAGGGATCAGATGCACATTGGAGGAACCAGAAAAACCAAATTCGGGAGAAAACGAAAATAAAGGAAAACAAAAAGAAAATACCCCAAAAAAAAAACAAATAGCAAGATATTTATGAATTATTAACAGGGAAAAAAGGAGAAAGAAAAAATTGAAAAAGCAAGAAAGGCGAAGACTTTGTAATGAAATGTTAAAAGGGTTATTGGCGAAAACGCCGGACACAGATTTGGGAAAAGAAAATTGATGTTTGGGTTGCGAGAAAAAGGAGGGTAAGAATGAAGAGAGAATGTGTTAGGGGTGCGGTCGTGAGAAGGGAGATGTTTGGCGGTAGACGAAGATTATTATTTGGGATTACAGCAAATTGTATATTATTTTTTCTTTTTTTTTGGGTATAATCAAATTGTATATTTTTAATTATTAACAAACTCTCTCTTGCAATCTCAATACAGTATTTAATAAGATAGAAAAGAAAATTATAGTTGTAAGAATCAGATGATAGAGTCTACGATCATATGCTTGAATCTTATGAAAATATAAATAGTTGATTTTTAATTTATTAGTATTATTTTTATTATTATTATTTAAAATATCATAATTTGAAAGGTTGGAGACATTATTATTATTATTATTTGATAAAATAAAAGCTTATGATGAAGATAGATTATTTTATTTTAAGATTATGATGTGTTACAAAATATTAATGAGAATTTACAATGATATATATAAATTGTCTACTAATAAAATATTATCAACAAAAATTAAGCTCAAAATCTTTACATTTATATAGCTCAATAATATTAGTTAAACTAATCTTTGTTAGCTATAGTGCTATACAAAGTTGTTTATAAAAACTAATCAACAAACTAATCTTCCTTCGTTAGCTCAAAAAAGTAAGTATTATAAGGTCACATGGACTTGGGTGGCAAATGGTTGAATTTTAGATTTGATCATTAAATAAACTAATTATTTATTTAATATTTATTAAAAAATTATTAAAATCATTCAGTCTATTCATAACTTATTTTAATAGATAATATCTAATCCATTTATTAATTTTTTTTATCTATCCGTCAATAATTAACTAAATGCATCTAAATTTTTTTTATATCTAAATACGTTATATTCTCTAAATTATGCATATAGATATCAGTTTGATCTAATAAATATTTTAGTTATTCCACTGACTATCTATTAACTAAAACTAATCTAATCCATCTAAATTCATTAAATATATTATTATAATTAGATAGATTAAATAAATTTAGATATAAATAAATTGAATAGGTCATAAATTCATTAATCTAATTATCACTCCTAAATTGATATTGATAGTCATATTAGGAGTACGTTTGGTCTTTTTTTTATTCATGCAAGTAAAAATGCATTTCATATCATAGTTACGAGAATAATTCTTCCAGAAGTATTTCTGGTGACCATAGTGTTACCAGCATCATCTCTCTTCAATTATTGGAAGTTGAAACACAAAGACGGTGGCTATTAAGCAACTCGGCAAGTGAAAAATAACTGCTGCTAATTCTGCGAGGTTATCAGCTACAAAATTGGATTCTAGCCAATTGTATATAATTTTCAACTTAGTGTGTGTTTTAATTAATTTATTTTATATTTAAAATAATTTATAATTAAAATTTTACTAAGAGAATTTTAAAAAAAAGTGATTATTTCTTTAAAAATAATCTTTTCAAAACATACTCTTGGTCTTTTGTTAGAAAATCTTCATAGTAGAACTTGAAGTCCTCAAAAATTATCTCCCTGCTTTTTTATGCTTCAGAATCCAAAGTGTAGTGTGTTAATTCGATGTACCTGACGGCACCATCTCGATCACCCGTAAATCTTTTTTTATATATAATAGCTAGATTTTCCAACTAGAGTGTTAGGTACCATTAAACGTTGAAGCAAAAATTTCTATCAAAAATATTTACTTCATGTGAAACTGAATTTTTATCACTGAAGTCAATTCTTAAAATAATCCAAATCCTTTCCGCTCATACCAACACTTGTTGGTTGTTGGGATTGGAATTTAAATTTCTTCTACCTATTTAAGAGACCATTAGACCAGTTATGTTGCGAGTGCAGTGTCCCTTAAATCCTTATACTAAAAAAATGTTCATTGAGATATAATGTATATGCATTAGACCACTTGATTTATGGTCAGTATTCAGTTTTATGATCATTTACTCACGCTAAGACATATAATTGATGAAACCATTTCTTCTGTTTAAATTGTCTCATACCCAAGTATTAGAGTCATTTTTTCCACTTCAGTTAAAATTATCAATTGAAATCTCTACTGTCATGCAGTCTTACATCTTTGTTTGAAAACTGATTTTTGTTTTGAGCATAATCGAGTAAAATGAATGTAATTATTTGCAAACCAAAGCATCATTAAGAAGTAGCTCAAGTTTCACCATACTCTGACTGAGCCACTCCATCATGTTAATCGTCCACAGAAACAATGATTTGATTGGAGATTTCAACTCTTTGTATGGTGAGGTGAGCCCGTTGTCACTTGTGCCGCAAACATAATACAGCAGAGGAACATTTAAAGATAGAAAATTATATTTGATAGAGTCCGTCGATTTATTTGATTAATCTCCATATAAAAAAAATTGATAAATAAGTAATTATGTAGTACTAAAATAACTTAAAATTGACATTAGGAACTTGCCAGTTCACCTTCGACGGCAGGAGACAGCAGTTAGCTTGCAAATGTGTCCTTAAACAATAGTCAATATTTGAACAAGTCAACGCATCCCGTTCAGATTACAAATGAAGAATCGTTTACCTCTTACTCTCAGAAGTATCCATCAAACTTGAATAATTGACAGAATTTTCTGCATTCGAAATGGTCTATTTACGTTATCGTTTGTGTGCCATTTTGTTGACTTAAAACATCTAGTCGTATCAGTGATTTTGGCTGAACAAGAACTGAGAAAACAATTAAATAGTTTATTTGTGCAGCAATCTTCATTTCACAATTCCTCCGGCTATAATCAGGCCATTTTATCACTTCATTTCTGCCCTTCCAATTAGCTTAGCTAGGCAGCAAGGGAAGACTTTTAAAACCATGTCTATTATTATAATCTAATCTAATTCTGTAGGTGAAACACTGCAATACAAATTCATCATCCCCCAGGCATTTAAGCAGGAGAATTTTCTGATTATATATATATAGAGATTAGGTGGGAAATCAAAATCTTTTTCTCTTCACTCGTGAAATATCATCAAAACTGTCATCACTCCACCCCTGTCCACCATGCCTGTAATTTTCTTCCTGCTCATCTATATTTCTTGTTCTTCTAGGAGGCACATTTGCTGGCCGGCCCTTAATCCTTCTGTCAAAATCCCTTTCCCTCAAGTTGCCTCTTTCATGAAAATCTGAATCATCTGAACAGAATCTATAATGTCTTGGAGGCCCCTCCTCTTCATTCAGGTGAAAATTCTCACCAACATTACCATTATAGGGAGGCCTGAAAGAACGAACAGGCCCCCTTCTCTCACCAAACCTTCTCCTCTCCTCACCATTTCCTTCACCACTGAGCTCAAGTAACCGACCAGAATGCATAGGGCCCCCAAAGTAGTCATCATTATCTGCCCTATCTCGAGGATCTACAACATCAAATCTTCTGTTTCTGATTAAAATCCGACCAGATGGACTCCTACTGGAAATCACAGACCTGGGATGACCATGTTCCCTTGCCGAATCAATATCCCTTATATCATTAGAAGGTCGTGACATGTATGAAGGGGAGCCATGCCTCCTCACTACTCTCTCCCCAGGGAAAACAGGGCGATCAGGGGATCTCAGTCTGTCAACCCTGTATAATGGTGATCTTCTATGAGTCAATTCTGGATGTCCACCAAACCCATCAGGGGATCTTCTTCTAGGAGACCTTCTTCTTGGAGATGACCAAGGACCAGGTGAGCGACTCCTGGATCTTATTGGGGACTTTGAACGAATTCGAGGGAGACCCCTTCTCTGAATGGAAGAAAAATTCCTACCCCCTCTTGTAAACCGACCATCCAGTCCCTCAAATGGTTGGGGGCGTGTATACATAGAATCTAGAGTATCCTCAGGGAAACCTCTCATAAATTTCTCGCTATGCCTCATACCAACCAACTCTGAACCATCACCTCCAATACATCTACTTGGGCTCATGTTTCTTGGAATTCTATGACCCATTTGGAGGTTATCTCTCCCTCCTGGAGACCGTCTCCTTGATGCAATATGACGACACAACGGCCCTTCATCATTCAGGGGCTTCCTGCCTACCCGACCATTCCCAACATATGAACCATCAGGGGCAACATTATTGTACTCCAGCTCAGTATCAGCAATTGCAGATGCATATTTAGGCCTGGGGCCACGAAACTGACTTGGACTATTATAAAATTCACCAGAAAATTCACGGTCAGATTCCCATTCACCACGGAGTGGGTCTAACCGACTATTAACCCTTCCTCTGCCACGCACAAAATTTAATCTAGAGTTTCTAGGGGACATATCTTTGATGCCTTTCTCTTGAAAATTTGCAAGAACCATCAATGTAAACTTCATCTCTGAAAATCAAAACAGGAAGGTAAAATCTAAGGAAAAGAATACAACTCATTAATTAAGGGAGAAATAGTACAGGACTAAAAAGTATACCTTCCTCTGTGTAATTTGTCACCATCAAATGCGTCAGATAGTACATCTCTTCTAGCTCGTGATGTCAAAGACCTGCCTGATACGGACCTAGTTTTACCAGGGGATGCAGCACTAGCAGCTCGGGACAGATTTATAATTCTGCCTTGATTACCAGCATTACTAACATCTTTGGTTCCATCATCAGTATTTGCAGACGCTTCCATCTTTGGCAAATCAGAGTCAGTTTTTCTAACTGTGTCAGTTGTTTTAACAACCTCATCAACACACTGAACATCTACTCCATGGCTTCCATTTATCGCTTGGTCAGAGGAGAATTCTGTCTCCGGAGCTGCAGAGACATTTATTCTTTCTGAAAGATCTGATGATTTCGTTTGCAAAACCTTAACCGGTCTCTTCCCATCAGAGGCAACAGTTGACTTTTCAGTATCAAATGACTCTTGCAGGCACACATTTTTATCAGTGACCTTACCAGACCTCTCATGCATTTCAATGTCCACACCATCTTCACCACTGTCTATTTCACTGTGAATTACAGTTTTATTGTCATTCTCCTCAACATGGGATGAAGTGGGACAATCACCACTCACCACTCGTTTCTCCATCTGTTTATTTTCATAATTACTACAGTCAGGATGTTCTACTTGTCTTACCTCACATATGATGTCCTCCACCGTGGGATGCTCCAGCGGTTCTCGAACCTCACCATCTTCATAATCATCATCTTCAACATATTGCTCTGTATCCATAGCAACAGTTACAGCTTGATTGTCATCTGACTCGTAATCAGAACCATAAGAATCATCCTCCAACATATCACCTGATAAGGTTATCTTTTCTTCATCACTTACACAGCCTTCACCACTGTCTCGTGTATCAGGTGGAGGCTCATTCATAAGTTTCAATTTGCAACCCTTGTGATCATCACCATTTTCTTCCTTGGTTCCTATAGAAGAATCCTTCACGCCAGGACCACTCAATTCTGTACCATTATCAACCATAGCTATAGCAACTCTTGCTAGAGGAACCTGCTCAGCACTTGAACAAGTTCCCTGAGATACTTTCTCAGCATGGGCTGCTTCTGCAGGAGTACAATTTTCAAGCTGGTTTACTATATTTTCACTGGCAACCAACTCTTCCGTACATAGAGGTTTCACAGGAGGACAAGCTGTCTCTGCAGAAATTTGCGTTGTCTCCAAAGTCACCGCCATTGCCACGGCAGAAGAACAATTATCTGAACCCTGTGGCAACTCTGTACCCAACTGATCCATTTTACTCCCTGCTGTCTTGGATCTTTCCTGATCACCTTCATTACCTGGTCCAGATTTAATGGACTTAGGATCAACTAACTTTGGATTGCTACCATTTGATGACTTAGACTCAACATTGAAATGCTCAATGAATTCTCGTTTAACGGCGACACTATCTATAGAACCCACAGGACAGGTATTAGCTTCCTTCAAATCCCTTTTCAAGTTGCCATCAAATGGTTCTGATTTTACCATCCTAAAACTAGTAGTATTCACATCACCAGCAGAAGTTACCACACTTGACAAGCTTATAGTGGGAATAGCACCGCCTGAATTTAGTTTAGCAGATAATCTAGAGGGTTCCTCAGCATATTTCCCAACACAAGATGTAAGACAGAGATCACGTGGGTCTATACATTCATACTGCTGGCCATAGAGTCCGGATGAAATAATGAAAGCTTTGTTCTGACTCTCTTCACATGTTTGCTTTACAGAAGTAACACCTGCTAGTGGTGCCATCCCAGTTGAACACATGAAATGTTTTTCATCAAGTGTACTACCAGTATTATTCAGCCCATCAGTAGAAGTTTTAACTGAACCGGTATCAGTCTCAGATTCATCCCATGCATCCATTGTAGTATTCAGATCCCAGTTTGCCCTATTAGAATGAACAATAGCTGTGTCACTATTAGTTTTAGCACCACTATTTAAACTGTGAGAACTGCATTCTTCCTTGCTTAAAGATAATTTCAATGAGACAGGTTCTGCTTTCTCCATTTTCGGGCAACTCTCACCAATTTCCAGACTCGTCACAGCTGGAAATAAGTGCTCCTTTAAGCCTAAAGATAAATTAGTACTTTCTGGAACTACAGGACTCTCTTGTTTACATATCTCCTGGACATTTTGTATGCTAACATCTACTCCTCTGTTAAGTGCAAGACCTTCCTTAGCAGCGAACAAGAGTTCAGGATTCCCCTTAATCATTTGGGATCCCAATTGTTCATCATAACGTTCATTGAGTACAACCTTCTCTTTGCTATCCATGACATCCAAAGTACATGACTGACCAGTAAGATTCAGCTCCTCAAGTTTGGGTCTAAGGTAGTAAGATTTGCTTTGCACCATGTTAGCATCGGTAACATCCAAACTTGCTTTCCTTTCTTCAAATACAGGGTTTCCATTTGTATCAGATAAGCCAGAAAAACTGGTAGAAAGAGTTGAACCCTGTGATGTGCTTGAATGTTCCTTTCGCAAGGCATCACTTTCTTCTGGAGGTGAACCCTCTTCCAAAGGAGATGAAGAAGCTTGAAGTATAGGAAACCTCCTTTTCTTGATTGGTGCACTTGCAATACTAGCATTTGATAAAGTTGATCCTTGAGAAGTGCTTGAATTTTCTTTTCGTAATAACTCAGTTTCTTCTGTGGGCGAACATGGTTCTTCAGACACAGGTGAAGAAGGCCGAATCAAAGGGAACCTCCTTTTCTTGATTGGCACACCTGCAATTAAACCACTAAATTGCCCAGCAAACGATTTAATCCCAGTCTGTCAATAGAAGATCAAGTAATCAATATCCAAAAAAGAACAAATTGGCATGGTTCTCTAATCGTAGTTAGCTGTAAATCAGAAAGGAAATAAACACCTCTTCGTGTCCTGAAACAGGCATGATTCGAAAGTTTGCCAAAAAGCTCACAAGTCACAACCCTTCTTTCTAACTTCAGTTATTATGATTCAATAGGAAATCCTCAATAGAAATATTGAAGTTGGTTAAAAAATTCTGCACTAAATTAAACATCGATAGACATATCTATCTTCCAGAAAAGCTTCGCCTATCCAAGTAAAGTTAACTCTAGCCAGCCTTAGTCGCACTATGAAGAAAACGACAAGTCAGAACTCACGGGAACCTGCAAAACACAACATAAATATGTAATATCAGAAAACACAACATAGTCGAACCAAATATGCCCGTGAAAATAACCAGGCTACAGTCTACCAACTTTTCTTACAAAATCACATAGAACTCCCAGATCAGTCCATACTCATCCTTTAAAACGATCTCAGAAAAGATACACGCAGAGGAGGCAGAACACAAATCAGAGTACACTATAAAACTAATTACCAACAGAAAACCCACCGCAGAGTGATCAAAAAAGCCAAGATTCACCAAAAAAATTTAATCAGGAGTTGGAAAACGATACGGGCCAAGGCATTAATAGCGTTCACCAAAACAAGCGGAAACCCCACCATGAACCTCTTTCAACTGCAAAACCAACATGACAAAACCCAAAAAACCCGGGCCAATAAAAACCCGTTCACAGGAAAAAAAACAAGAACAAACAAAAGAGCCTCAGAATCGAGGGGCGGAGACCCAGTAAAACCATCCACGAAGGGAAGGAATCAGATCTGCATTTACAAACAAAAGGGGCCGAATAAAAGGCGGAGAGTAAAATACAGTGCGAAACATCGTCAGAACAAATACCTAGAATCTTAGGAGGCGAAAAACCAGAGAACAGTAATTAAAAATTAAAAAAAAATCAGATCTTGACGGCGACGAAGATGAAGAAGATGAAGACGAAGAAATTACCTGATAACATTTTTGGTCAAGCTCTGCAACTCGGAGGAAACGGAAGTGGTAGAGCGAGAAAGATAAAACGAGGAATCTACCTATCTCTCTCTATCGATCAATCAATCTAGAGAGAGAAAGCTAGGGTTTGCTGATTGATTTTTCTTGACTTCTGTGATAACGGACGCTTATCTTCGCTGCTATATATTCTATTCCACCGACGTGACGCATCAACTAATATTCCGCCATGTGTCCTCTTATCTCCACGCGGCGCGTTCTGCATCCTGGATCGGTGCTTCTCGAATCTGAACCGTTGATGGAAAGTTATTGACTTTTGTTCCATGTTCGGGTTCTTTGCCGCCCACTCACGCTGCACTTTCGTGTCGCCTTCCTAAACCTAATATCCCTTATCACTTTCAAATAAAAAACCAATTTTGGTTTTCTTCTATGGACTAGACATAAAATAAATTTTTCGTTTATGGTGAAGTGTACATATCTTAAATTATTCATTTAGTTTTTACTATTTTATTTTAAATTTGATTTATTTTCCATAATTTAAATTTATTTCAAAATATTTTAATAATTTTTAAACATTAAAATATAATTTTTAAAATTCTACTCTCAATAAATAAATTCACATAATGGGAACTAGTTTACGTTGTTTAAAAATTAATAAAAAATTTTTAAAATAGTTTTAAATTATAGGAATTAAATTAAATTTTGAGCAAAATCACATAACTAAATAATTTATATTCTGAATTAAAATATAGATACAAAAAGATTATATATATATATATATATATATATATTATATATATATATATGATAAAAAGAGAATAAAAGTTTACAAGAAAGAGTTTGAACTTACAAGGAAAAGAAGAGTAAGAGCTTGACAGAGAAAAGTTAAAGAAAGAGATTGGATACAAGTAAGAGGTTTAGAGAGATAGATAGGATCTGAAGTTAAGCACACTCTAAACTAAATGTAAAAGCTCCTTATATACAAGTTTAAAGCAAACCTAATTATTACACCTTTTGACTTATGAGTACCGAAAGTAAGAGAATCTGTAAGTAGTATTCATGATATTTTGAAACTCACTAGGGACATTTTTTAATCCTTGTGGCATGACATTCCATTCATAATGGTCAAAGGGTACGACAAAGGCAGTTTTATATTTATCTTGTTCATCTACTTGGATTTGATAGTATCCTGGTTTCATGTCCAATTTTGAAAATATGGTAGCATTATAAATTTGTTTAATTAAATCTTTTTTATTGGGAATGGGATATCTTATCAATTTTAATACTTTGTTTAATGGTTTATAATTTATTACTAGTCTTGGAGCTCCTCTTTCTAATTCTGATGAATTCATTACATAAAAGGCTGCACAACTCCAAAGGGACTTACTAAGTCTTATTAATTTTTTATCTAGGTATTCTTGAATTTCTTTTTTACAGTATTCTAGATATTCTTGATTCATCTGTATAGGTCGAGCTTTAGTAGGAATGTCCTTTTCATTAAAATTACTTTCATAGGGTAAGGTTATAACATGTGATTTTCTTGACCAAAAGGCGTTTGGAGTTTCACTACAAATTTCTTGTTTAAATTTTTCATACATTGTTTGTATTTCTTCTTGGATCTTTGGGGCTTTTAATTGTTGGCTTACCTTATAATAAATAATTTCTTTATTTAACATTTTTAATTGATTCTGTTTACTTTGGATTAAATTTATTTTGGATATTAAAGACTCTTGGATTAAATTTAATTCTTTTATTTGTGGTGTTTTTAAAAAGTCAAATTGAACGGGGTTTCCTAAAACAGTTGAGCTTAATCCTTTATTATTAACAGTAAATGGATATAATAAGGTTAAGAAGGGAGTTCCTAATATCATTTGTTCTGAAATATTTTTGACCATAAGGAAAGACACTTTATAATAGATTTTGTTTTTACATATTTTAGCTTTTGATAATTTATAGGTAATACTTAGTTTTGACCCATTGGCACTACTTAAAGATTCTTTAGTTTTTTCGTAATACTTTGTAGGTATTAATCATTCTCTAATACAATTCATATCTCCTCCTGAATCTATTAAGGCTATTAGTTGAAATCTTTCGTCATTAATTATTAATTCTATGGGGCACCACCATTTATGAACTAATATTTGACTTATTAAGTTAATATAAGAATCTTGTTCCAAAGAGGATTCTTCTATTACCCTTTTTCCATTTTGTGAAGAAATAATTTGATTTCCTTGCAAAGTTAAAATTTTAAATTCTAATTCTAAATCTTTTTGTTTTAAGTCTTGTATTTCTTGTTTTAACATTTTTACTTCTTGCTGTAAGTCTCGCAAGGTAATAGCATTTTCTTTTGTTGGTTTAAATCTATTTAATATATTTTTCATTTCTATTTTTTCTACATGGTTCTTCCTATTTTCTTCTTCGTTTAATAGAGTTTTTAATTGTTGGAGAAATTCTTGTTTTAATTCAGAATCTTGCATTTTATCTAATATTGATATGAGATATGTGGCTTGATCTTTAATTAATACATTTATGGATTTTATGCATTTTGAACAGTTGCATAGTTCTGGACTTAAACAATCTTTATTGCTGCCTATTGATTCATTATTAGAAGTATCAGAAGCTTCTAAAATTGTATTTAAACTTCGTTCAAGTTTTGGTTCAGATTCTGATGAGGATGAGGATATATCTTGATTATTAATTAAAATACTAATTAGCTCTGTTTCTAATTTTTCTCCTAATTTTAACTGTTTAATTTTTTGTTTGACTTTACAATCTTTTTTATAATATCCGAATTGTCCACATTTATAGCATATTATTTTATTTTTTGACAATTTAGGGTTTTTCTTTATTTTAATATTAGAAGGTTGGGATTTCTTGGCTGGTTTAGATTTTTGATAAAATTTTTGAAAAGTTTTTGTCTTTGGTTTGTTTCTTTTTGACGGGGCTGTAATTCCTTCTATTCCAAATTGTTGACAGAAGGTTCCTAATTCTCTTATACTTTCTTTTGATTCTTTTCTAAGCTGACTTTATAATTTATAATCTGTGCATATTTATAATCCTGTTTCTATTACATAACTAGAAATTTGCCCAAAGGTTAAAGAGTTATAAGGTATTGTTCCATTAAATTGTTGAGCTATATGAGTTTTTACTTTTTCAGCAAAAACTTTGGGAAGTCCGGCAATAAACCGTTCTTTCCAATAGTCTGCTGCTCCATCTTGTCTCAGGCATAGTTTTGATAAGAACATGTCTTTATACCAGCGATAATCAGTCATAGAAGGACATTGAAGATTGACTAATTGATCTCCTGCTCTATATTGAAGTTTTATTGGATCGCCTATAAAGTGTTTTGCTATAGTGTATAATAAAGTAGTTATAGCATCTTCTTGAATTCTTCCATCAAGTTCTTGTTTTATTGCATTTATAATAGATTCTCTTTCTTCAGGTTGTAGGATATTATCCCACCACCCTTTTAATTGTCCTGTAAATCCTGTTATTAATAGGGTTGCTGTTTTCTTGTTTGAGTTTCCTCTAGTTTTAAAGGCTGTTGAAGCCATAGTCATTTGTTGTATGGTATCTAGTATTTGTTGATCACTGACTCCATCTATATTCCATTCTACTATTGACTCTCCTGAGTAGGAGTTATCTACAAAATTTATTCTTTCTTCAAACTGTACATCTAAATAGGTAGGTCTCCTATAATAATTTCTAGTAGTATGAAGGGGATTTTTAAAATGTACCTTGTTGATTTTGAACTCTTGTTCTTCTAGTAAATATTGTTCTAGGCTATCTATTTTTGTTAAGGTATTAATTTTTGACGTACTTCCTAGAGATAGATTTTCTAATTTTTTCTTAATATCTTCTAAGGTATTTTCGGTCTTATTTCCAAGTTTTACATTATTTATTTCGTGTTCTGGAACATTAATTATTTTATATATAGGTCTAGTTGGATCTAGGTTTTGATATTTATTTTGATTATAATTTATTGGTTCTTTAATGTTTTGGTTTTCTATTCTTTGTAGATGTTGGGACATAGTATTTAATGTTTGGTTGGTATAATTTAATTGTTGATGAACCTTTTGTATATCCTGTTTTTCTATTGGCTTATTTATAGAGTTTTGTGAGATTATTTTAAATGGACTAGCTTCTATTTCTATTCCTTCTTTAGTCGGAATTTTTATTGTTTCTAACGGAGGGTAAGTAGCTTCTATTGTTTTGTTATTAATAGTTTTCCAAGGTGTTGATATTTTGTTAGTTACAGAAATCATACTTTCTTTTACATAAGGATTTTTTATTTTATTGTTGACACAGTGCATCTCAAACCAGGTGAAGAAATGCATATTGAACTTCCTCTCCCCTAAGAAAGAATAGAATTCTTGTAGATACGAAGAAGTCTGTTCTTTATTAAAGGTAGATAAATACCAATTTCTTTTTTGAAGGTTATGGGAAGCTTCAAATTCTTGTCTAATTCAGGGTTTATCTATTTCAAATGGTTTGTCTAATATAAGCATGTTAATTATTTGTGATCTGGTTGGAGAATAATGTGGAGATTCATCTTGTTGAGTTTCTTGATAAATGGGTTGTGGAATATTTGGTTTGAAGTTGACTCCTGTTAGATCTACATTAATGGTAGATCCATCAACAGAGGCTCTTGATGGTATTTTTGAAGGTGTAGCAGAACTTACAGGTTCTTCTACTCTGATTGAGTTGGATCTCATCATTTCTATAATAAGATTTCCATCTTGTTGTATTATAGATCTTACTTTAGTGTTTTCTATTTTTGGAAGGGTCATTATATCTTCCATTAACCATTTGTGAGGCATTTTATTAATAATCTGTTGATAATTTAACATTTTAGGAATAGTTATAAAAGCTTTTCTCAAGTTTGCTTCCATTATAACTGTTTCATTTTTTGAAGAGGATCTTAAGGCTTTAAAGTTATAATCAGTTGTAGTAACTTTATAATGAATTCGATAAATTATTGATACATTTTCTATGCTCCTAAAAATATTCCATCAGGGATTTTTACATTTAATACTAAAGATTGAGGAGTATAAGCATTAGTTAAAACCATTGAAAAGTTTGGATATGAATTAAAGAAAGCAGGACCATCATGAAGATTGGATTCTAATATTCCTATAATTGAATCATTAGGTCTTAATAGTCTAGTATCTCTTAATAATATCATGATAGGTGTATCAACTCCTAATCGTGAATGAGTTTTAGCAGCTACTTGTATTAATCCTATATGAATATATTTAAATCCTTCTTTAATATGTTGTTCTAATACATTTTCATTTAATAAGTAAATAGTTTCACATAACTTTTGTAAATCATGAGAACGTTCTACAGTTTCTATGACTTCTTTTGACTTAAAGTTAAAAGTACTATGTTTGTATATGTCTTTGTGCTTAACTTTAGGTATTGTCCAGTTTTGAAGTCTATTTTCTATTTCTGCTATCTCTATTTCTCTATTTTGAACTTGATCTTGATCTACAGTCTGTGACGAAGTAGAAGGGGTTGAAGAGGACAAAACTATCTTATTATTCTTAGTTTTATTGAGTTCACTCAGAGTTTTTAATAACTTAGTCATTACTAATCTTAACTTATTATGATCTTAAACCTACCGGGATCACAGTGTTATCGGACCGGGACCACCCAAACTCAGGCTTCCTACCTATTTAACTAGGCTGACCAGCGCTCCACTCACTGCTGACCAACGCTAAGTTCTTAATCACTCTAAGTTTTGATTAATTTTAGCTAAACAGAACCTCAACGAGGCTCTGATACCATTTTGGGCCTTGGCAACTCATAATAAGATTAAAAGTAAAAGATAGCATAAAAACGAGAATTAAAATATAGATACAGAAAAGATATATATATATATATATATATATATATTGATAAAAAGAGATAAAAGTTTACAAGAAAGAGTTTGAACTTACAAGGAAAAGAAGAGTAAAAGCTTGGCAGAGAAAAGGTTAAAGAGAGAGATTGGATACAAATAAGACGTTTAGAAAGATAGATAGGATCTGAAGTTAAGCACACCCTAAACTAAATGTAAAAGTTCCTTATATACAAGTTTAAAGCGAACCTAATTATTACACCTTTTGACTTATGAGTACCGAAAGTAAGAAAATCTGCTTTATCTTCTTTTGAGACGCCAAAAGTGGATGCTTTTCTTGAATCTGCTTTATCTTCGCCGAAAGTAGATGCTTTTCTTTTATCTTCTTTTGAGACGCCGAAAGTAGATGCTTTTCTTGAGGAGCTGATCAGTATGATAATTACACCTTTTGACTTATGAGGACCGACAGTAAGGGAATCTGCTTTATCTTCTGCTTTTGAGGAGTTTCGTCTTTTGAGAAGTCGAAAGTAGATACTTTCTGATGTGGAGCCTGTTTGCTTTTGAGAAAGTTACATTAATCATCATGTAAGTTAATTATTCCATAATCTTCTTCTTGGGGAGTAATGCTTTGGCTTGATTCTATTTCGTCTTCATCATCTTAAGAGGATAGAACACTTTTGAGCTTCTTAGAAAATTCTTCTTTTGAGATAGACGAAGCTAATTCTGCCATAATTTTTAATTTCTCAACCAAAAAGGAGGCTTCAGTAGAGATGTCTTGGGTAGAAAAGGTCTTTATATATCTTGAGTTTCGGTAGCTCCATTCTTTAAACTTTTGAAGAGATAAAAGACTTGGGTAAAATTTTGCCCACCATTTTACTTTGATGATTCTAGTTACCCAATGAAGATCAACTTGAGGAGTTTGTTGAATAATTTTATAATCCCAAGTCATGATCCAGGTTATGTTCATAAAAGCGACAAAGGATACAAGTTGATATCCGGGAGAGAAGATGGTATGTTCTTTGAAATGGGTAAAAGAGGCAAGTGCAATATCAGGAAAGATTTGGACAGTGGGTCCTAAGTCATGAAACCATTTAATGAACCATTTTGGAAAATTAAGAGAAATACCTCTGTGAAACCAGATAAACCAGGAATGAGTAAAAGGTTGATAGAAAAATAGATAATACCAAGCATTGATGTAGTCCTGATAATTATAGTATTAAGGAGAGAACTGTTTAGAAAAGGATTTTTAAGTGTACATTCCTATAGGCCAATCAGAAGGAGAAAAGACTTTAAGTATTTTAATTTTTGAAAATAATATTTTCAATTGATCAGTAGGATCAAGAGAGTGAGTTAATTCTATTGAATCGGTATCTACTAGAATGAATTTATAAAATAAAAAATTCTTTTGAAGGTCGATTGGAAGAAATTACCAGGTAGGAGGAAAGACTTTTTGAGCAATTAGTTTTGGCGAGGAGAGGTTTTGAATCCATTCGGGTTCTAGAATGAGTATTGGCAAGGGTTCTGGCTTATCATGATAAGATGAAGGTTCTAATGGAGGTTGAGGGGAAGACGGAGGTCGAATGGAAGTAGGAGAAGGAATATGGCTTGGAAAGGGCCCTAGAGGACTATATCTGTTTGAGAGGGGAGTGCTGGGTCGCACTAAGCTAGAAGGGGATTGAGCAATTTGTAAATAGCTCTTGGAAGGTTGAATAGTAGAGCTCTTGAGGGGAGATCCATATTGGTCTTTCCAAACTGGTTTTCCTGTTAAACTCATTTTGTCTTATTTCTTTCCCTGTAAAAATTCTCTGATCAGAAAATCAGGTAAATAATTTTGAGTTCCTTTAATATGAGTAATTTCGAAATCAAAGCAAGAGAGTAAAGCCTGCCATCTAGCAAAAATATGTTTAGAAACTAGGTTTTGAATATCTTT
>NSJW01000969.1:0-23886 GCA_019955255.1 Castanospermum australe
ACATGCTTAGTGGAAATTGTCTTCTTTAAAATATCAAAAGCATTTTAGGATCTGATATTATTAAATTCATTCAAGGAATGAAAATCTTTTTGCCAACATGATTTCCTGTGATTATCGCTGCTCCTATCACATTCTTTCCCAAGTCATATGCAATTAGCCTTGTCCCATTAGACAGTCATATTATCTTATCAATATTTCTAAGGAGCAAAACTGGGACTTCTTTTTTGAATATGAACTTATGATTTGGAATTCCAAAACACTTAATCTCATTTAAGAAATCAATTGTAAACCACTTTGTTTCAATACCAACATCTTCATTTGTTACGCAAATTGAATCAAAGCTTATATGTTCTTTTTTTGTCCTCTCTGGGTATGGAAAAAAGGATGAATTCATTGGCTTTCTCAACCATTTCAAGTTTTGCTGCAAGGATTGTTCTATTTTCAAAGAATTTGAAATCTTTCATGTTTTCAATTAAATTATGATATACAAATTCAAAGATACAAGTAATAAGATTATTAGAATTCAAAATCAAAATATCTTCTAGTATTTCAATTTTTGATTCACCGTCATTATTAGATCTCAATTTGCCATCACCTACTTTACTATTTCAGTCTCCAAAGTCTTTGATTTCTTCCAAGTATGATGTAGAAGCGCATGTTTGCGACAAATAAATGGGCTCTGGCGTCTTCGTTTGAAAAATCAAAAATCAAAGTTCGGAATATCACGTGCATGGACTTAGTTGCACAATGATTTATGTGAAATGTATTATACATTACAGTATATTTTTTTAAAAAAATGACAGATAAATATTGATTGGTTAAAAAAAACACACTTAAGTGCGACATCCAGAAAACAATGCATCATGCACCGTGCCATTGATTTTTAATAAAATTATAGTATTTTAAAATGAAATTACAATATAAAAATGTTCAAATTTTTTAAAATTTTTAAAAAATTTTATTTTAAAATATTATAATTATTTTAAAATATTAATAATTTTTAAAATAATTTCCTGCAATATTTTTTTTAATGACCCACGTCAGTGGTCCAAAAAAATTAATAAATTGGCTGCATAAGATCTCACTCAACGTTGTAACACCGCAACTTTGCTTTCCCAAGTGAAATAAATGATGAACATCGATTGCTTTGAAATTTTTCGGAAGGATTTGACCTAATGAGTTATTGTTATTTAGACAAAATTATAAGTAAGGATTTTGTTAACATGTGCGCCTGTGAAGAAATTAAAAACAAAAATTATGAAATAAAAAATATGAATATTTAATATTTTAAAAATTTTAAATATATTTAATATATTTTAAAGTAATTAAGATAATTTAACGAAGAATAATAAATATTATTTTGATTCTTTAATATGTGTTAACAAAAAGTAATGCTAAACACCCAAAACTACGTAGGATTGTTGAATAAAATTAAGTGATAGGAACTACTCAAATATTTAACAGTCAACAAATATATCAAATTATTCTATTAAAAATTCTAATAAAAATATTTTAACTATGTAATATTTTTTGTTGACAAAACCCAATAAGTATTGTATATAGAGCTTGTTTAGGAATTTTTTTTCTCTTCAAAGTAGCATTTTTTTTAATAACAAAAGCTGTTTTTCTTTTTTTGGAACTTGTTCGGTATTGATTACTTGAAATGAATTATAATTTAAGATCATTTTTTATATATGAAAAATTGCTTATTTTTTAAGTTGAATTTTCAATATTATGATTATAATATATTTGATTCTTTTGAGAGATGGTAACAATTTTACCAATGTCACTTCAGATCTAACTGCATCAATTTTTTTTATTAGAATCAATATCATACCTTTTTCAATAACTTATTATATAAAAGTGATTATTCTTATACAATTCAAATAAAAAATTATCTTAAAATCATTTTTTAATTAACATATCCAAACATGAAACTAATTTTATCATAATTAATTTTAAAAATAATTGATCATACATATAATTGATTATTAAAACAATATCTTTTTCACACTTAATCCATGCACATACTCAGAGTAATGTTATATTCTTCTAAAACTTCTTTTTAATATCCTCCTAATATTTAACACTTCTTTTAGTAATTAAAAAAATTATTAAAAAAATATATAATTATTCATACAATTAATGGAAATAACAATTAGCCTCGGTCTGGGCTAAGGAGTTTGCATTAATTGTAAATTACATGACTTTTTTCTGCTGTGAATAATTTCTTACTATTTTTTTTGGTAATTAATTTCTTACAATTTTATCTAAATAACAATACTCCTAATGGAATATACAATTAATGGAAACTCAATTAATTTTATGTAAGATTTATTGTACATAACATATTTAAATCCTTGAGTCCATAAAATGAAAATTCACTAATTAAATCCATAAAGAAATTAATTCTTCCGCAGACAGACGGTGGCGTAACATTGAAAAAAAAATTGATACATTGTCACAGTCCCCATCAACCCGGACAATGATTTGAAATTTTTATGCCATCCATTTCTCTTGTAATTGATCTATTTTTTTAATATTTCAATTTAATTCCATTGATGTACTATTTTTATATTTTTTTTACATGAGATATGCAAGTACTTATATAAGAAAGGAAAAATAAGAAGAAGATTAAAACTTTAACATCCGACACCAATTGAGTTATTAGCTCATTCGCAACTACAAATTGCGTAAATTAAGTTTGTGCACAAATCAATCTTAAAGGTGGATAGAAAATTAAAAAGTAAATAATAATTTCATTTAATCTATTAAAAAGTAATAATGTCATTTAGTAAGTCTATATTAAATTATGAGTATCATAAATAATCTATTATTTTTTAGGTTTTTTTTTAAAAAAAAAATTAAACGTATGACTTTTATTCAAATCTAAATGTTTAACTTGCACGCAGAAGGATATTGATGATGATGGATAAAGTTCTTACTTTGACATGGATAGGTTTGAATTCAATATTGAGAATTAGGTAATTAACATTTTGAAGTTTGAGTGTTTGACAATGAAAATAATAAAAACATGTTAAATCAAGATTATAAGCAGTTCATGGATAAAAAGGCATTGTTTATGATAGAAGCTCTATCTCCATGAATTATGCATATTACAATAGCTATAGAAAATGATTTTTTTGGGGGATAAATTTAAAGTTTAAGTGTATGTTTGGTTTGGGAATAAAATTAGAGATAAAATTTTATGAGATGAGTTTTTTTATACAAAATTGTATAGAAAAATGATTTCATAAAAATTTATTCTCAATTTTATTCCCAAAGCAAACATACACTAAAAGAAGGAAAAGTTATTCCGTTCATTCCAAGGTCAGGGCATTATATAAGTATTAGTAAGGATTAAGGGCTTACAATGATACTTACGTATTGTCTACCAGTATTATCAATGAGGTACTTAAAATGATGCTTTATTTCTTTTTTTTTTCTTGAGTAAATTTTATTTTTTTTAAAATTTTATTTGATGACTAATCTATTATAATACATAAAAGGAGAATAGTAGTTTAATTTTGTCATGTGAAATTTGACTCTGCCATGTTGAAAAAAAATGGCATTTAATTCTAATAAATAATAATTATGTGATAAGTAACAATGACATATAAATATTAAATGTTATAATATATTTGTTATCTTAGAGTAGTTAATAATTTATGGTTCTAAATCCTCAAAGAGAGGAAGTATGTGAGTTAAACATTTTAATTGATTAAAAAAATATAATCTTTATTATAATTTAAAAAAATAACCCACAATGGCTATATTTTATCAACACCAAAATTTTTAATAAATAATTTTAAAAGTGGTTCTTAAAATAATTTTAAAAATCCATTTACTAAAGGGTATTTAAAATGTTTTAAATCATATTTTATTATAAAAATGAAAAAATTTAATATGTGAACTTAAAAAAATTTTAATAAATATCATCATAATTAAAAGATATTATCATATAAATTATATTTAAATAAATATTGTCCTATCTTATTTTAAAAGAAAAAGATATAATACGTTATAAAATAAATTAAAATAATAGAGAGTATAAATAAAATACATAGAAATAGAGAATTAAAAAAACATGACTTATGTAGCCCTAATCTTTTTTAAAATATAAAAGGTTTAAGTTGTTAGAAAAAAATAAATTATATAAACAACTGGCCTAATATTTTAAAATATTAATAAAAAATTGTACCACTTAGGAATTAAAGCATAGTATTTTTTGATATAATTTTTTTATGAATTAAATTTAAAATATTTCAATTCTTCTCTCACATAAATATTTTTGAATAAAATAAAATACTAAGAAAATATTAAAATAGGTTGAAAATAGGCAATGGATATGCAATTTTAAATTATTTAGAATTAAAAAGTATGATAATTTATTAAATATCTCTTTTAAAATTATTATAAGTGACATTTTTATTTTTATATAATATTATATTATGATTTTTTAAGGATATATTATTCTTAAGTAATATTATTTTTTAAAAAATTTCTGATGTACAGCACAGGTGTTATAGTAGTATTCTTGAAACAATAAGTGCCAATTTTTTTTTTGAAATAAAAGGAAAAAAAATTCATCATAATTTATAGAACATAAGAACAATAATTGTTAGGATCCCGGCAGAAATAAATTTTGAAGACTATTACAACAAGGCATGGGTATTGAAATCCATGTTACCGCGTGCTACCTAATTCGAGAAAAATTCGCTCTCTGCTCTTAGCCTATCGTTTTCTTTCGGAGATATTCCACCTATAATTTTCTTTTTTGAAAGTATGAAAATTCTAATTAATTGTAAGTATTTATTGGTTATATTATATGAACAAGTATATATATTATTATGAAAATCATAGATCAATAAATATTTTATAAATATCAAAATATCAATTCCTGAAAAAAAGAAAATGTTATTGTTAGAGAGTTTTAAATTGTGATTGCACTTACTGCAGTTGCGAATGTTATAGCTATTGCGATGCTGGTTGCCATCACGATGGTTATGATATTTTTTTGATAAATAATATATTTAATATCTTTTTTAAAAAATATTTTATACAAAAATCCTAATGTTATAGTCGTTGCAGTTGCAATGTAGTTGCGATACAGTTATTGCTGCTACAATGTAATTATTGACGTATGATTGAAAATCATCCGACAATTATCAAAATAATGCGATTGTGTCAGTAATTGCAAACTTAGCATTTTAATTCTGTGGCCTCTTCATGCATACAATGACTGCATAACAAGTGTCATATTTTGATGTCTCCTGCTTCCATCGCAGTGCTTATAAATAGGCATTTAATTTGGATCTGAACACGATGATATTAATTGCTCTAGTAAGCCACTCCTCTCTTTCTTCTCCTTAATTCTTGTCCCTCTGCTGTGTCTCGTGCTTCCACAGATGGATTTTGTAAGTTGTATGCTGCTCCTTGTGTTGACATGCACTGTTGCACAAGCTCTGCGTCCACTGCTTGCGAGAAGCAGCAAACCAACCTGCAAGCTTCCCCCAGGACCTTCCCCTATTCCCATCATAGGAAACCTCCTTGAACTTGGCAAAAAGCCTCACCATTCATTGACCAATCTTGCCAAGATTCACGGCCCCATCATGAGTCTGAAGCTGGGCCAAGTCACTGCCATAGTCGTTTCTTCAGCAGGAATGGCCAAAGAGGTGCTCCGAACCCATGACCACTTCTTGTCAAACCGATCTGTTCCCCAAGCTTCGCAAGTTCTCAACCACAACCAGTACAGCATGGCCCTCTTGCCTGTTTCTCCTCGTTGGCGACACCTGAGAAAGATATGCAATGGTCAGTTATTCTCCAACAAGTCTCTGGATGCGAGCCAAGACCTTAGGCGTATGAAACTGCAAGATCTCCTCAATGATATCCATCAAAGCAGTCTAATTGGTGAAAGTAGTAGATATTGGCAGAGCAGCTTTCAAAGACTTCAATAAATTTATTATCAAACACTATTTTCTCTGTGGATTTGGTTCAGTCTGCAGGTTCAGCGGGTGATTTCAAGGAGTCTGTGGTAAATATCATGAAAAGAGATGGGAAAACCGAACTTGGCAGACTTTTTTCCTGCATTGAAGATGGTTGATCCACAGAGCATCAAAAGACGCAATGCTTTTTATTCTGCAGCGAAGGTCATAGACACATTTCGCCATTTGGTTGATCAGCGGTTGAAGCTCAGGGAAGACCAAGGTTTTGACACCAACAACGACATGCTGAATACCCTGCTCAACATTTCTCAAGCGAACAGCCAGGAGATGGACAGATTGACAATTGAACATTTATCTCTGGTATTCTCCTCTCCTCTCCCTTCCTATTTTCTGTATTCCTATTGCAATTGCTAATATATATGTATGTATGCTAACATTTTTCAATTAATTTTTATACTGGTGAATATTAACAAATTTTATCTTGTTTATTTAGACAATAATATTCTATTTTTTATTTTAAAAAATAAAAAATTTAAAAATATTTAAGATATTTTATTAATCAATTTTTTTTGTCTTAATAATTATTTTTTTCTTACTTTTTTTTCTTAATTTATTTTTTAATTATTTTTTGAACTCAATTCTTTATCTGTTCTTTAATAAGTTGAGAAAAAAAGAAAGAAGAGATAGATAATAATTGAAAGAAAAAGAAAAAGATTAATAAAATGTCTTAATTAAATATTCTTAAATTTTTTATTTTTAAAATAAAAAATATGATATTATCATCAAAATAAAAAGGTAGAGCTTATTAATATCCACCAACATAAAAATTAGTAAGCAGATGGTAGCAATCCTCACATATATATACACTTTAAATTTTAGCAGCAATTATGGTTTGATATTGCAATCGTTGATTTTCTCATTCAAATATGATTTACCAGACTTTATTAGTTGCGGGAACTGATACAATTACATCTACAATCGAATGGGCAATGACAGAGCTACTTCAAAATGCAAAGATCATGTCAAAAGCAAAACAAGAGCTCGAGCAAAATATTGGCAAAGGAAAGCATGTTGAAGAATCCGATATTGTTAGGCTCCCTTACTTGCAAGCAATAATAAAAGAGACCTTCCGATTACACCCTCCGGTTCCATTCTTAATCCCTCGCAAAGCTGATATAAATGCGGAAGTCGGTGGCTACACCATACCAAAGGGTGCACAAGTTCTGGTGAATGTGTGGGCTATTGGTAGAGATCCGAACATATGGGATAATGCAAATTTGTTTTCACCAGAGAGGTTCTTGGGATCAGAAATTGATGTTAAAGGCCAGAATTTTGAGCTCACACCATTTGGTGGTGGACGGCGAATTTGCCCTGCCTTGCCTTTGGCTATGAGGATGTTGCCCTTATTGTTGGGTTCACTAATAAACTCTTTTAACTGGAAACTTGAAGATGGTATGAAAACAAAGGATATCAACATGGAAGATAACTTCGGAACAGCCTTAAGAAAGGCTCAGCCTTTGCGAGCTGTTCCAGTCAAAATAAACAATTAATGTAATCAAAATCTATATTTTTGTGGTGGGTCTTTTCTTCTCTCTTGTATGAACATTGTGCTCATGGTGGAAAATTTACAGCTATGTGTAGGATAGTCATAGAATTTATTAAATTACTCACTTATGTCGTTGCAGACATTGGACACTGTCGACCAAGCCTCCCTAAACACTACACAAGGATCGACTACATCAAAATAAATATGTAGGTTGCAAACTTGAAAACAATGAACATGCATATCTTGTATTGTAACTCTATAATTACTTCGATGTAGTCAATCCTTATTGTAACTCTACATGAAAATAAATATGTAGTGTTTAGGGAGGCATGGTCGACAATGTCCAATGTCTGCAACACATAATAAATTAACAATAGTATTCTACTTGGCCCTGTTTCTTGAAATGTTAGTACCCTTGAGAGTAAGGTCAATATATGACGAAGCCAGTTGTTCTTGTTGCTTTATTAATTATTATATTCACTGTTCTTCCTTGACTCATGTTAGTAGATTTGGTGCAATTAAATTAAATAAAGAAAAAAAAAGAAGAATAAGTGGAAATTTTGAACTTCAACAAAATGCTGTTATTGCCTTAATCACTATTACAATCACAATCAATTCGATGCTCTGGATAGCTTTGTGTGTGTAAGAAACAAAGTGGGTAATGGGTGGCCACAACAAACAATAAATTTAAATTTAAAAAAAATTAATATTAATTAAGAGAAATATATTTTTTTACTGAATTGTAAAAATTTAATTGAAAAACAAGATTAGAAATAAGAAAAGAGAACAGGGGATTTGAAACCAAGAACATTCTAAAGCTATAATAATGAAAATTAAGTAAGGTTCAAATCAATATGAATTTTGAAGGAAATTCGTGTCCATACTCCATACACTTTTCCATATATATATATATATATACAAAGTTATGGAAGGTAACTCGATTAAGTGCATCGGATTGCCTAGTTTCTTACTGTAAACTGCAATTGATTATACAATTTTTGTTCATGTAAGTGTCTAGCTACCAATACAGACAGATCAACACAAGACTGACTAGAAGAACACTAGAGGTAATAGTTCAAAATGATAATCTATTTATTTATTAAAAGCGAAGAATCAAGTTCAAAGTGATAATCTATTTTTAATTATGTAAGTATTTTACAACCTTATTATGCACTTGGATCTCACTCATTTGGGTGCTGGATTCCTGTTCTAAATTCTAATCCTTTAACTCCCTTATCTAAGAAGGATTGGACTTGTGTTATCTTTTGGGCTGTTCCTACACCCAGTTCAATTTTTCTGTTATCTTTCTAACTCTTTTTTTTTAAATGTTTTATCAATTATATTCACTTCAAAAGAAAAAAAAAAACTCATTTTTGACCTGCGAACCCTTTTTATTTTATTTGGCCTAAGGGGATCCAAGCAGGCACAATCCCATATAAATTACAGGAGCATAATAAAGCAAAATAGATAATCAACTAATCACAAACTTGCTTTTAAAATAAAAATTTTCAATTGATAGAACCAAAGGCCAAAAGAGAAAAAATACAAAGGATTAGATCCTAGAGTAAGAATTCCCATGATATATATGATATCATGAGAATCACCCCGTAAGCTCGAGAAGGGGCACACCTTAAATACCGTGAACTCGTAAGATAGATTAATATTAAGAGAGATCATACTATTTAAAGTCGTGGTGATACTCACAAATTATCTAAGAGTCAAATTTAAAATATTTGAGTCAATATAATTTGATTTTATTAGTTGAGCCAACTTTATTAACATTCATATTTTAATTACAATGGGTAATAAAAGATTTCTCTCTTTACAAGCCAATTATTTATGAACTTAAGTGAACAAGTATGTTTTTTTTTTTAAGTTTTGCTTATTTGGGGTTTAGGCTCTGGTTAAAATGGTAAGTTTGACAGTCTTGATAAAATCATACCATAGGATTGAATCCTACTCCTCCCCCCTCCAAAATACCCCCCAGCCCTGAACCCAAATAAAAAAAAAAAAAAGAAAAAGCTTGGCTTGTTTATTAATCAAGTTTCAAATTTTGCTCAAACTTGTTTATTTCAGTATCAAATGAACATAGACGAGAACTGAAGCTAGTTCAAGAGCTATTCAACGAGTACATTAGTTTGATTACATCCCCTGCTTGTTGGGTAAAAGACCCAAAGCTCAGATCACAATTTACACAGATCACCTGCACTCTTGCTAAGCTTCTCCAAAACTACTGCTAAAAAAGGGACATGGTTGTTAGGTAATTGAGACAAAAAAAAAAATCATAGTGGTACAGGAGAGAGTGTACCTACAAGAGTCTATCTTAGTAGTAAGTATATTAAATTTTACTAAGACAAACTTTACATACAATGTTAAGAAGTTAAATTTTATTAAAAAATACTTTGTAAGTACGACAATCTCAATATCAAAGCAAAGTTACATCTTGTAAGAAAAAGGAAAAAAAGAGTATTCAATCACACACAAACCTTGGCCCCCTCTATATTGCTATTGGGAATTTTAGTCTCATGCTTCTCTTTAGACTTGCTTGCTTTCCATTAGATGACAAGTAATTAAATAAAAACTATTTCAAGTTACATGAATTTTTTATATGAATTTGGTTAGAATAATTAAGCATTTTTTCTCCTTCTCTTTTTTGGGGTCTATAAGCATTTTTAGTCCTTAAATCAAACCCCACCTTAGTTCTTATGGGCTCAGATTTTATGGGCTGAGTTGGGCTATGCCATTTATTTAGTGGGCTACTGAGTGGCTGGTCCAATCGTACATACTATCTGTCAGGATTGGTGCATGGACCATCCACTTTAACTTAAAAAATGTGAGGATCAGACTTGTTTAAATGGGTTGATCAAAAAAGGCATGTTAAAATGACAACAAAATATTGTCTTCAAATACTTACATCCGAGATCAAGTTTTACAGGTGAGGATATCTCATCTTCCTCCCCCTAAACTCCCATTCCCTGACAAAAAAAAAATAAAAATAAAAATGAAAAATCTTAAATAATTTAACTATTAGGTATTATCTTATTTAAAAATTATAAAAAAATTACAAATATCTTAGTAAAATATTAAATAAATAATAAATATAATTAATAAAAAAAATTTATTTGATTCGTGTGTTAATTTTTTTTAATAGATTTAATACACTTTGATATCAAATAACTTATTTAGAAAAAAACTAATAACCCAAAACTGCCTCAACCATTACTGCTAACATAAAAAATAAAAACAAAATAAATGAGATTAATTCGGTATTGGATACTCATATGTATTTAAAGTATTGATATTTTAATTAATTTTTAAGTATTTATTAATTATTAATTAAAATTTTTAATTTTTAAATATTTATTATGAGAATTAATAATTATTAAATAATTCAACTACTAATAAATGTATAGTTATTGCTTGCGAGACTACGGCAGCAGCCAATGCGGACTCGCGATTAAGCAAGTCGTAGTACTGAGTAGTCATTGCTATTAGTCAAGCACGTGCGTTCCCCTTTAGAACACTACAACGTTGAAGTTGAACGCATGTTTACAATCCTTGTTTTTTCTTCTCCTAATTATCTTTCTTTATTCCTTTACTAATTTTAATTTCATCTCAACTTTACCTTGTAATCAAATAAATTTGATTATAATTTGTAAATTAAAATTTTAATTATAATTTATATAACTTTATCATTAAACCATGCATATAATCACATGTCAAAAGTTTGTTATTTATTAATAATAAAATTGGTCACTAAAACATACCAAAAAAGTATAAGAGAGTATCATACTTTAATTATGTGAAGATACTAATTTAATTCAATAATAAAACTAGTTTTACAAAAATTAGTTTGATTTTTGAATCGTTTTATGAGTAAAGTTATTATACAAATAAGAGATTCTTATGACAATCTAAATCCATCTATCCTTATAAAAAAAATATTCCGGGAAGGTAGTTTAATTGACGTTAGTCTTTGACCCGTGAGTTAGCTTTCTGTGGTTAAGGCTTCAAGTGTTCTGTAGATTGGTTGCTTTCTCAGAGTGGGGACAGTGGAATCTACGATAGATAAGTAGAGAAGTCTTGGTTAATTTATAACTGCGGTAAGAAGAGAGGTTAAAGTGTTTAAGCTATTGGCTGGAAGAGAGTTGCTGACCTGAACGCTTTGGCTCTTTTGGGTAAGTCTTCTCGGAGTAAGAATCTTTCTTTATGAGCAGGCGCGGCTACCGATGGTATCCATTCAGCCTTATCTTTGCTCTCTGCCGGTGGAGGTAGAATGACTTACACGTCAATTGTGAACCCGCCCCCTGATGGATACCGTAGCGTACTCTTTCCACCTCTCTCTTAGCGGCCTTTGAAATAGCCACGCTTTTCGGGAAGCCCCTTTCTTAAGGGCGAGTGAATGAGAACGATTGAATCTTTTTCCTCTACTATGAGACTTAGTCTAACCGCTTTCCCGGATCAAGGAATTAGCTTTTCCGAATCCAATATTTGTTCTTTGCTTGAGGGAAATCTGTAGCACTGGACTTCGATTATCTCGATTCGCCTTTCTTACACGATTGAAATTCACTTTAGGAAAGCAATGGACCTTTAGCCGACAGAGCTTAACGCCCTCGCTAAAACCTTACGCGGATTCTCAATCAATCAAAGAAGAAACAATTACTTTTGAGAGGGGTACTTGCTTCGGAAGAAGGATTAGGCGATGACTCAATGACTGGTGGAAGGACTGTTAGCCGGGGAGAGAAGTTAGCCTCTGGGCTCCCCTATTACACATGACCCTCAGGCCGAATCGAATAGTAGAAAGATTGCAACGACATAGCCACAGACGGAATAGGCTAAGCGCGCCGCCTACCTTACCTTGGCCTTGTAATGCTTACCGATTTAGACTAGAGGTAAAGCAAAATAAAAAGCCATTACACCTCACTAAGAGGTGCGGGAGATGGGAACACACCTGAAAGACTGGCTAAAAGCGATTCATCAAATTCGAAGGCAAAAGGCGGAAAAGAAAGCATAAGGCAAGCGCAATCCCACAACCTACATCGACCACTTTAGGAATACGTGCTGTGCGGGAAGACTAAGAGAGAGTTGGATTTCGGGACTAGGGGAAATAGGTAATCGATTCCTTTTCATACAACAATATGCCAACCGGTCTTCTTCTTACAGATTAGGTAAGTCAATCATCCACTACTCTCTTAGCAATTGAATTAAGCCTAGTGCCATCTATCCCATATCTTACTTCCTTTTGTCCAATCCAAACCTCTTTTTGTAATTGCATATGCCCCCTTTTCTTTTCCCTGTATTGAAAACTTTTGTTCTATTCAAATCAAAGGGTAAGCCTATCCACTTTCAGTGCCATATATATATAGTCTTATCCTAAGGGAAGGGTATCTAGATCGAGTCCCATAATGGCATTCAAAACAGTCCCAGAAGTGGGAATAGCTGTAGCCGTCTCAGTAGTCTCATTGGATGGGTAGTCTTTCAAGAGAGCTAGGGAACGAGACTGAGGCACGAAAGCGGCTGGAATAAAGGAGTCTCTCATCTCACTCCAGCCAGTCTAAGAGGAAGAGATTCTAAACCAGAAGAACCGGGGGTCTCGCTAACCTGCCCCTCCCCTAACCTGTTGTCTCGCACACCAAGGCAAAAAGAGATTCAACAGTCGGCTGGGGAACCGGCATCTAAGCATACCAAGACTCAGGATAAGGAAGGGTAAGGCATCTAAGACTAAGACTAAGGCAGGTAGACCCATACTCAGGCAAGAAAGAAACTCTCTTACAGAAAAGGCAAGGCAGGAAGAAGAGGAAGAGACTATCATACAGAAAGGGCAAGGTAAGCAGAAAGGCAAGATAAAGATATTCACTCGCCTGAAATGGCATTATTCATCTAACTAACTCATGGCTGATGGCTTTCGGAGAGTCACACTCAATCAATATGAATGCTCCCACTCCGTGCCTTAGGCTGGTCAAGCCCAGAGGCATAAACCAGGAAACTCGTACCGGAGATACCCCCGAATAGGATCGTACGATGACCGATCCTAGAACACGGTAGTATACCTACCATATTCCGATTCCATTTTCCAACTTCGTCGAATAACCTCCACATTAACCCAAAACGAGTTAATAGGGGGTCTTCAGTTCTCGCTTTCCAGTGATGCTGAACGACAGGAGCGGAAAGGAACCTCTCAAAGGGTAAGGCCAGGTTTAACGCGTTGGTATAATACCATTGAACGGAGTTCAACCACTGCTTCATCCATGCCCTTACCAAACCAAACCAAGGTATACTCAGAAAAGTGAGCAGAAGCCACATCTTGATAGAGTGACTCTGGCATCACTACGAGATCCTTGGGCTTATAAGCTCTTTAAAGAATATCGGTCAGATATCCTTTATTTAAGATAAGGGTCAAGGGGAAGACCGCGGCCTACTCACAATTCAAAAGGTAATCTGAGTTTGTCCCACACAGCCCTCAACCGTTGGTATCGGGCGGATAACGGGTGGTTAAGTCTTGATAAGACTTTAAAACCAGCACCGTAAATCCTAGCGAGTATGGCAAATCAACGAACACTATAAGTGTTAGCGACTGCCATAGCTCCTGCTATGTGATGGGAGTTTCAGAGGTTTTGGAATGAGACTGGAGATAAATCAACAGTCAAAGCCCTAACCCTCAACTTCTTAGCAAACTCGGCACACCCGATCTCTGAGACCAAAGACTTAGGTAATGAAACCTGTACCTTTAAAGTCTCAAGAGCATCGCGGTATACCTTGGCCACCTTGGAGTCTGCAATACAGATGTCATCGCCAAGGATGGCATACCTAGTGAAGCGCTTACCTGGGTACACTTGCTCAGCACACCACCATACCAAATAGTAATGGGAAAGTGTGAAGAGCGGCCAAGAAGCGTAGTAACCTAGAGGTTGCCCTGTTCTAAAGAAAGCAGGGAAATACCTCCCTTCCAGTGCAAGGCGTTTGGGAGACATCCACTTCATGAAAGGTACATCAAACGGTACCAATCATAAGAAATAGTCTGAAAGGACCAAAGGGTGAAGAATAATAGTATCAAAACCTATTTGGCAGATATTAGAATATAAAATTATTATAATTAGATAAGAATCGGATGTGGGAGAATTATCTCATTCTAAGGAAATAATCTATCTCTATATTAAAGATTATTATATAAGTCAAATGGTATAGGTCAGAGTTCATTCTTACCCGTTCTCTAGGATTTTTTCGATGCCATCGAGTTAGCTAGTTAAACATTCGATCTCCCCGGAACATCATTCTGCTTTCCTGAAGGGATTCAAAAGAGGAAGAAAAGCGTCAACTTAACTTTTTTCCTTCTAGAAATAGAGTATGAAAAGCATTCGCCTAAGATAAATATATACCGTTTCATATTTTCACCCTTCATAAGTAAGGTCGGTACCTTTGTTTTTGACATCCTTTGTAAACTTCTCTTTGTACCGATATTATTAAACAATATCCCATATATAATTTAAATGAGAGAATAGGCTGAGTGTGCACTATGTATAGTTTCATCGGTTGGATAACGCTTCGATTCTCAGACACTTGTTAAAAAGTGAATGTTTGAGGTTATTCATCTCCTTTCCATAGTTGTCTCCACAAAAAAAGTAGTAGGGTCCAAAAAGTATATTTATTTATATATTATTTATTTAGGATTTAAATGAAAGACACATTCCAATTCTGTCATGTGGCAAAGGTATACTCATTTCAAATCCCGATTTGGATTGGTACTTATACAATGCTATCCTATATCTATTATTCACCAATATAGAGGCTGTCTCGCTTAATACTGAATACACCAACCAGTTGGTTCCAGTAAGTTCAATCAAGAGCGATGTGACCAGGATACTCACACTATGGCAGCTTAGTTGGATACGCGTATATAAGGCTCGTTCTCTGCCACTCAGCTTAAATCTCAAACGGGAGTTCTGGACAGTAGGGAACTTCCTCCTATGTTTTAATGGTTCCAACTCTAATCGAGGATAAAATAAGCGGGGATTATGACTTAACTCCGTAAGAATTCCAGAAAAATGCCTAGGATGAGAAACTCTTACGCATAATCTCTGTGATCTCGAATGGGAGAAATGATCCCTCCTCCTATAAGGAATAAAATTTGCTGTCTTACTCCTTTTTTATCATTATTATTAATGTAACTTATGTTTCAGGAAATACAAAATCAATGCAGTCTATTTTCCATTCTTCCTTACCCGTTCGTCCTATAAGAACAGTACTGAAGCTCTCATCTCAGATTGCTGTTGATCGATTGCTTCCTATTTAGTCTAAAACAGTGTGAAGTTACAGGATTTCCCCCATCCAGGAAAAATCAAGAAAGTTCCTGACCTTTCATCTTAGGATAGAAGGGAAAAATGTTCAAAATAAGCACGAGAAGAGAAAAAGCGGGTAGAATTTGCACTAACGTAACCTTTATGCTATGTTACCTTCTAGAATATGTCGAGAGATGACTGAATAGTGGACCCAATGAATCAAATGCTGTAGATTCTTTGTGAATACCCATTCTTGTTTTGGTAATGGTGACCGTATGTACTATGTTAAGTGGATGTGTTATTTTTTAGTGGGAATTTGCCCATGTAATTTTATCTCCGAGTCTGGAGGCGTAATGTGTCCTGTATTGATATAATGTATGAACTTTTTGTTTGATTATTGAAATGGGATTCAGGTACTTGGCTGACATTCTCGTGTTCTTTCTTCGGAAGTATAAAGATCATGCTGTTTTATATGATTGTTCACCCGTGTCCTCGAATCACACTATACATTGTTCTTTCTCTGTTATAATACTTATGACCCCACATCTTACTCCCTAGATATGGAATTTTGTACCAGTAGCCTCACTGCTACCCCTATTATGAATGGGGTTAGAGCTTCTCACTTTATTTTCCTTCATGAGATCTCAGAGTACAGCATTGGAATCTTGAGGTACATACTCTTGGTCTAGGAGCAAGGCTTATTTAATCCCACTTATTCTTAACAACTGTTAGAGCCAGTCCAGACTCCTAGGATAGATCTCATTACCGTGTGACTCTTCTCCTCCCATTCTAAAGAAGTAGTCCCGACCTTAGCAGTCCATGTGCTAGGTTTTCCCCTTTTTAGCAGCCTAGCTTTGATTTGTTTAGTAATGTAGAGGCTGGAGAGCCAAGTCTATTAATCGATTAATTATTTTATGCAAGCTTGGATGGGTGTTTGTCCCTTCTGTCGCGATGCTATTTCCTGAGACTCACAGCTGGCTGATTGAAATTAGAGTGAAAACACTATAATCCCGTTTCTTACTTGTTTAATTTGGAGTGGTTGGTAGTAAAACACCCCGTATGCGTGTTCATTCGTTTCAGTACTTTTGCATGTTCACGAGAGTCTAGTGTTGATTATCGGTTCTATGTCATCCTAATTTTGTTCTATTTTACTTTTCATGTGGCTGATGTCTGTGGGATTGAGGATGGCATTCTCTCAACTTGATAGATATAAGGAGAGAGAGTGCTTTTTGCCTTGTTCCATTTCGTACTAAGAAGTGGTATCTCTGCTTGTAGGAACGGAGCACAGGGGAAAGGCGTGGATGTTGTCAATTTTCTCAAGCGACGTGAAGTTCCTTGTTCCTTCCGGGCCTCTTTCTTTGCTTTCCTAGGAACATAATTTGCTTGATCATTCTAAGGAAGAACAAGTATGAGAGATTCTAATCCTTTTGAAGAATTGTATTGGCTAACTAGTAAACCCTGTGAATTCGTGAGGACTTTTGCTTTGGACCTAAGTGGACGCAGGTAAGTCAATAAATTCCTTTGATATAGGACCATACGATGTATCAGTTTCTAGATGTGACTTAATGAATTCGATTGGCCAGAGTGATTGGTGCGTTTGGACGCTCATGCTGCTCTCTTTAATTTTCTTATGAAAATAGATACGTTATATTGCACTCCACTAGCCATTGCCTCGTCGGAAAACATGTCCCACCTCCATTAGTTATAACTTCTAAGTTTTAATATACTTCATTAGATATGCACGTTTGCTGCTCCGCGGATTCTTAGAATAGTGTCCAGTAGTGACGCCAGAAGAGGATGTTGTTGGGAAGAGTATGGTCTGAATCCTCTATGCGTATAGCATGGGCTTTGGATTCACTGTACCAATTGGATGAGATTTCCAATTTCCTCTAATGATGATTCAGACGATGACTCTTCAATGTCATCGAATTTGCTAAACGAGAGTAACGACTCTAAAGTTCATACTACTATCACGACTAAATCTAATAAAGTCCAGCCTGTATGTACTCGTTTGTGATGTTGAGGAAATTAGTTTCTTATGTTTAAATTAGGATAAAGTTCAACATCAATCAATCCACATTTTTAAACGAGCGTACCAATCTGTGCTGAGGTGTTCGCTCTAGACGCTCTTAATTAGTATCATGGTTCAAGGAGTTATTAGAGACCAGATACTTTGCTCCATATACTTGCTAGCTCATGATCACAAAAGGTGGAGTGTTCAGGGATGTTGTCTTGTGTTACATTGGAAATGCCGCGTTGAGCGAAGTGAAGGTTAAGAGAGGGCATGCATCTGCTATCCGTGGTTGCTAAGGAACACCATAAGAAGAAACCACCGCACATCACACTTGTAGCTTTCTTCTGTCCTCAGTCGACTATATCACATAGAGAGGCCGATAAAATGGAGTCAATTGGCCAATATCCTTGTGCGTGAAGTGTAGTCAAAGAGTACACAAATTCAACACGTTTCATGCACCAGTCGCCCTTATAAAGACCAGGAGAGAAATTATAGGCTTGGAGGGTAGTTCCTGAGGTAATACAAGGGAAATTATTATAAGTGAGTGGGTCTGAAATTGCTCTCCTCGTTGCTGCTACAAGACAATAGATGATCAATTATACAAGGATCTATGATCTATGGCTCGTATAGAGGGAAAATTCGCTAAGTAGGTAGAAATCGAAGTAAGCATATAGGCTCTATGTTGTTGTTTTCCAACCCATTAACAATATCAAGGAAATATCCGGTTGCAGTCATTTCTGTCTGCTAAGGATCAGTTATTAGCTGACTTAGCGATCTTACAGGACACTTCATCTTCAGAAGACTAGCAAAGCGTCGCTATTACAGTCGACAAAGGCCTACAACTATGCCAAATCACAAGGTTTAGAGAGTCAATCCCCTTTCTAAGAATGATTACGATCTTTGTTTCGTCGGAAGTGGGGTGAAGGTATGTTTCTTAAGTCATGAATTGTTGCAGAGTGCTTTTATTCCATTGTGCTCCTGGTGATGGGTGCCTTTTCTGAAACAATGCAGTTAGGTTCTTATTTATGGTTGGATATTTGTTAGTTACAGAAACGTGGGGCAAATCAGAAAGCCTCCTTCGCGATAGCGACCAATATTTTCCATTGGCTTATGCTCCGGTTGAAGGTGAGAACAAAGACTTATGGACTTGGTTCCTCACATTACTACTAGATGACATTGGAGGAAACAAAAGATAGGTTTTCATTTTAGACCCATGTCACACTAAGGTCTGAATACTAAGGTACTTTGAAACTAGTTGCAATTTTCCGTGTAAGTGTAGATATATTTTTAGTTAATTGCGCATATCTAAACTCTGTAGGTGACTGTAACTTGTGAACATACTTTGGAATTGTGTACCTCAGTCTTCATTTTTGTTAGTCTATTCTAAAGTCTTGAAACCCTTGCATATTCTCGGATGGCATGGAGGCTCTCGGAAAGCAAGGAACTGTCAATTCTCTCATCATCTATGTTTTAAGTAGCCTTTATGAGATATGCCAAGACAGTTTCTATTAGAGAAGAAGACCATTCATGGTTTTGAGGACAGATGCTGCAGCTTGCAAAGCCAACATATACTCCTACAGACAACTATGAGTCGAGGAACGGAGTAGAAAGGTAACAGCAATTTTGAAGCAGTATTAGGCTCCAAAAAGTGCTCAGACTGTGTGTATAACATCACCCCTCATATCCTAATGTTATGTGAAGTTTGTATTAGCATTTCCAAAAAAAATAATAATGAATTTATATATTATATGATAATTAGTTTATTACAAGATGTTGTTTTTGCCGTTCATGCTTTTGCTTTTTGAGTGTGCTTTGAATAGTCCATTATAATTAGCCAATCATTCTATAGAAGCTAGAAGGTTAAAGATCTTCCTTATCGAATTACTAGAATCGCAGTAAGAGATACAAAGATGTTATTTTACGCTCTATAGTTACGACTAAAAATATTATAGACTAGAAGTCCTCTTCTCTACCGGTGTTCCAAACCAATACACAGATAAGCACTTAATTATGATCTTGACCCTCCTTTCCCGAGTCTTAAAACCATAGAAGCTAGACACGCAACCTTAGAGCACCCAAAGTGAAAAACAGCTAAAACTAGGTTAGCCCAAAGTGAAATCCTAAACGGGCTCCCCACAGGCGTGAAGACTCTTATAAGAGACCAGCGAATTTAAGCGTTTTGTCTTCATAAAAGCGATTGCACATGCGCTTGGCATGGGAAAAGAGAAATAAAGAAATCAAGAGAATAAAGTAAAGGTACGACTTTTAGTAGTATATAGCCGAGAAAAGAAAAAATAATATAGTCTCTCAAGTCTGTCATTATGAAATGACATAAGACTAAAGAAAGAAATAGCCAAAGAAAGCTGCGTAATGGTTGTAACCAGTATAAGGGCTGAAGAGTTACTCATAGACGAGTAGAGAAACCGCAGTTAAGGACCGAATCTTTTCTGGTATATGCATCCTAGTGGCTTTCTTAGGGCTAGAATTGTGTGACAAAGGTTTTCGCACAAGTTCTTAACTCTATTGACAGTGTTTATACACTAGACATCTCAGCTATAGACTAAGGTGTATATCATGCCACAAGTTTATTAATAAGGAAGACAAAGCTATACGTCGATCTATTCTTAGATCCGCGAAACAGCAGTAGCGGAAGCCACGTGAGAAGCTTAAAGGAGACAAAGAGGTTCTTTCCTAATAGGTTACTGTTAAGATCAGAACACGACCACCCTGAGCAATAAAAACACTGTGAAGTTAAGCCCATCAATTTTAGATAGTTTAATAGCCTTCATAACATAGCCAAACAGTAGACTTATATAATCTGCCAAACTTAGAAATCAATAGGTGGACACAGATGACCAAAGATGGGTAACCAGGGTCAATGGCTCAAGCACGTACCGAGAGTCTTTTATTCATTGAGCTCGCAGATTATTTAACATTTCAATGCCATTCAATGGGATAATTATACCGTAGATGCATACTTCTTTTAGTGAATTTCAATCTTAGTCATATTTAATATCCTATAGATGTAAGTTGTGGAAAAAGAATTAGCTAGAAGAAGACAACTCCTTGCTTATTCAGGAGGTTTTTGATTAGATTTATAACGATTAGATTAACGGTGCAGACAAATGTCCAATCGATATAGGTGTTAGAGCACTCAAAATAAGAGTCTAAAACATCAGTTGAAGGTGAGACCAAAGCACCGATTCCCACTTACCATCATTCCTCTCTCACGTATCAGGTCTTGCAGGATCTCCGCATTGCGTGACGCTGATTTAAATGGTATAGAGCGTAGAGGATGGCTTGGTGTGGGAGCATTAGACATTCTAAGTAATCACTAAAGAACAAAACCTCTCTACAAGGACCTGAGGGTCATACTCAGGATGGAACTAGATGACACTTTCCTAGGGGATATTACTCAATAAGCCACACCCTGTTATTCACAAATACACTAGCAACGTTAGTCATAAAGAAGGCCTTTAATGATATCTGGGTTCCTAACTTAGTGTAATGTGAAGTCCAACCGAGTGAGTGCTGAGAGTCGGGTTGTACTTCTCATTATAGCTAAGTAGGATACGGGCTCGCGTGGGAGTTAAGGCGCGCTGGGGTGTTCGTGAAGACGGTGGAGGATAAGCCGCAAGCAGCGGATTGGGCGTTGAAGAGGCAGATGCAGCACTCGATGAGCTGAGGGATCGATTGGTTGTTCTTGGTTTCGGACGATTCGGATTTCTTAAACATGTTGAGGAGGGCGAAGGAGGCTAACCTGGGAACGGTGGTTGTGGGGGACTGCGACAGGGCATTGGGGCGGCATGCTGACCTGTGGGTTCCTTGGATTGGAGTTGAGAATGGAGAGATCTCGAAGAAGGATTTGGTGCCCAAGAACAGGAGGAGAATACATATATACATACATACATACATACATACATACATACATATATATATATATATATTTTGTGTGTATGTGTGTATGTGTGTGTGTATGTTTGTGTAAATGATCTTGTGTATGATTTTCCATATAGATTAACCTAATAAAGAGCCATTACATGAGAGGTTTAATATCACAAAAACATGGCTAAGAATGTGGAAGTATGTTTAGAAGTGCCAACATGCACTAATATAAGCAACCAAAACCAATAGAAATAAGTAAAAGAAAGGCCATTCTAGGCCACTTGGGCACCTAGGCATCAGCCTCTGGGCACCTAAGCGGTGGCCCAACGCTCAAGTGGTGGAACCTAGGCACCTAAGCAGTGGCCAGTCTGAGACAAGATTGTTTTTTGGACCCTGGGTGGTTAGCCGGTGAAATCCTAGCGCCTAGGTAGTGAGTTGGTCAAGGAATTGTGTTATTTTGCCTAAACAGAAACTAAGTTTAGGAAGTTATATGAATTCTAAGACAATTTATGAATTAAATCTTTAATCTAGCATGGTTTTAGGTTAGATATCAACTAATTATGCATGGAAATTAATTTAACTCTAAGTTGAATCTTAAACGAACCTCAGGGTTAAACATGAGTAGTTAAGAAACAAAAGGTCATTGAGCTAATTTAACTTAGTTACAGTTAATAATCTACCATAGTTTACTTTATCATAAACTAAATAAAAGCTAATTAGCTAAGTAGGCATGTGACACAATGCCTCTAAGGTAGGATGTTACAACTAGTTGATGGGCTTCCTTCCTAATTTGTGGGCTAAATCACATTTTACTAAATCCAGTAAATGTGATATGATAATTAATAACATATTAGGGGATTTTAATGGGAGGATCTTGGAAGCAGGAGAACTACCAATTATATCAATGTTGTGGATTTGAGTTTATTTGATGATTGGATTTGCAAAGAATAAGATCATTGTTCAGAAATATAAGCGAAAAAGGAAAATCTATCCCAAACCAAGAAAAAGACTTGATAAAAAGGTACTTAGGTCTGGAAAATGGATTGCAACATGGGCTAGAGGAGCTAAATATGAAGTGAAAAAATATCTAGAACAGTTCATGGTGGATTTGGATACAAGTACTTGTAGTTGCAGGTTTTGGGGAATGAGTGGATTACCTGTAGCCATGTTGTGACTGCAATATTTACCCATAATGGAGATCCTCAAGACTATGCATATGATTGCTACAAGGTTGACAAATATGAACAATGCTATAGTCCTATTGTAATGCCTATCAATGGAGAGAACATGTAGCTTACCATTACCAATCTGCCCACCATAATTCTACCAAAATATAAGACACCCATTGGTAGACCAAATAAATTGAGAAGAAGAGAGAAAGATGAACCTGCAAAGCAATATAAACTCAAGAGGACCAACACTTCAGTGACTTGTTACCAGTGTGGAAACTATAGGCACAACAAGAGACTTTGTCAAAATTTGCATGCTCCAATTGCATCATCTCAGTCAGCACCAAGTGGCAAGGAAAAGGAAAGAGGAAGCTCACTTAGGGGGAGAAGAATACCACTTGTAAACGCATCAACTGCAATAGTAACCGCAAGTGCATCATCAGTTACCATAACCGGCATAGGAAGAGGCCAGATGAAGGGATCTACTGCACCCTATACTATTGTAACTTTTGTATTTGCTGCACATGCCTTTGCTGTTGCCTTTGCAGGTGCTACTGCAGCAGGTACATCTGCTTCAACTAGCAACAAAGGGAAATGGATAAGGGGATCTACCACACATATAAGAGGAAGAAAATTGTTAAGGATAAGGAGAGGAATTTTCAATTAGCGAGGAAGGCAATGTGTACTAAGGAACAACTAGGGAGGGCTGTATAGATGAGTCAAGGTTACATGCAAGGGAGCCAAGATTTTGTCACTGGACAAAACCCATAATGACTTTGAGATGGCCTCGAGTAAAGCACCAGCTGGACCACACTTGCCTTTTGTTTTTTGTATTGTTGTGATTCATGTGTATGGTTGTCTTTTTTGGTAATTGACAATATTGGAAGACCATGTTTTTGATGTGTATATTGGACCACATTTTCAAAATGTAGGTCTTATAGGTCATTTCACTGGTTGGAATCATTATATTCTCAATACTTTATGTGTAATATCTTTTTGTTGCCATCAGTGTAAGACAATTATTATTACATTTTTGTTAATGCCATCACAT
>NSJW01000970.1:0-144808 GCA_019955255.1 Castanospermum australe
CACAATAATGCAATGAGAGCTTGTCAAGACTTGTTGAATCAAGCTAGGCATATTAGGAATGTTATTCATGTGCGAAGTTCAGATCCAATTATGAAGAATTGGTTATGTCTCAAGACCTCAATTGACACAATTCATTATTTAACATTTCAAGCTTGGTCTTTTAGAGCTCATGATAAAACTAGTGAATTAAAAAACCAAGTTAGTATAAAATAATTGATTTTGTTTAGATTGTGTGTAATTGTAAAGTAGAATTACTTTTGAAATGTAATTATAGCTATGTTTTTTAAAAGTTTAAGAATCAATACTCAATTCTATTTACCACATAAGTAAGAAAATCCTACTTCTTTCGTACTCAATTCTACAACTTAAAAATTTGTGAGAATTAACTAATTATGAAAATTCACCCCAAACAAGTTGCACATTTGTTAGAATCAATTCTTGAGAGCCAATAGTGATTCTATTCTCTTCATAATCTAAAATAAACTTGCACTTAGTCCATTCATTTTCAATGCTGGATTTCTTCACTCACTTTATATAATTCTCAACATTCCACCTCTCCATTTTTTTTATTTATAATTTTTTGTTTTGAAAATATTTTATAAGAGAATGGTTACTTTTAAAGTATAACTACTATATGTACACTGTTTATTTTATTAAGAAATTATGCAAAGTGTTACTCTCTGAATTATAATAAATTTTATATAAAAGTCTCGTTATTATGTTATTAGGAGTGTACTTACTCAAAAGGTAAATTTGAGGAGAAAAAAATTACAAAAAAAGGAATGCAAGTATCATTGGATTTTTACTCGGAAGTTTTATTTTTTCAAAAAAAAAATTCCCTCTAAATTTACTATTTGACAAATCATTTTGTAATAAAGTAATAGCCCATAAAATATTTTTATTTTGAAAATAACGTCATATTTCATTGAAATATGGTAGTTAATAGAATTTGGATAACACTAAATAATAATTTTTTAAATAAGATAATATATCAAAACTTATATATAAGAAACTAATTTTTAAGAATGTCTGTTTAATTGAAACATATGTAAAGAGTAAAATTGAAAAAGAGAAAAGTAAGTGACATAAGACACCGTGGCCTTGGCTATTGTTTTAATAACATCTCTTTATCTTTTCGCATAGAAAAATGTTTTTAACTATAATTTACCGAAATATGTATTTACGGGTAAAAGATAAACATCTATTTGTCACCACGTGTGCAACGCAAAACGCAAAACGACAAAACCTTATTTAAAAATAAAAGGTTATGATTTTGAAATTTAATTATATATGTGCACACCGGTGCAATATAAAAGGAAAAAAAAATAGAGTAAACATCAATTGTTGTCTTCTATTAGAAAAAGGTGGAGATTACGGTACCTTTAACATTGGGAAAGTTTTAAAAACCCACTTAAGGCGAACAATTAAGATGAGGACATATTGTCAATTTTAGCTGATGTACTAGGTTGAGTTGTAAAATTTATTCTTGTCCCAAATATTGTTTTATTTTATAAAACCATCCCAATTTAAAATTAACTTGGAAGAAGAGACCACGACAGCAAAACTGTCGGGATGTCAAAATTGAATGAGGGCATTTACGTGTTATTTCTTTTCCTCTTTCATTTTTGTTAAATCTAAAACTAAATCTAATACATAACACAATACCTAAGGATAAGGGTATAGCAGCCATGAATGGCCTCTCTGGTAATGGCTGGGGTTGATAAAAATGGAAATTAAACATCAGAACGAGAGAGACCCTTGAGAAGATCTTAATATATTTGAAGTAGTAGAAACTAAAAAGAGACAAGGAGAGGAATCGGAGAAGGATGGAGATGGGAGAGAACACTTCTACCATTTATGCTTGGCTTTCAACCCACTTTGGATGCTTACAGGAGGCAGAGCAAGATTTGGATTCTTACTTATACTGATGACGATAGAAAGTTGACAAACTTTAAGCCTTTCTTCAGTTTCAATTATCTGCCAACTTTCTTAACATTTGGGGCCGGGTGTGAAAAGCATTGAAGGAGGGAGAAGGAGAGAGTTACACAAAAAGAGAGAGAAGGTTCCTGCTTTGATAGGGAAGAAGATGGTTGGTACTTTCTAGTGGAAGCTAGCATGGCAGCACTTCTTATGGGCACAAGGAAAAGCACTTCTTATGGAAGCTAGCATTATCGTCTGTAAACATAACATTTTGCATCGTCCTCTACCTTAAGGTTCATCATACAAGAATACAATTGGAATATTGGGAATTCATGGTTTTCACATACATTTCAAGGTTAAATCAATATATGAATGCTAACCTTCTGTCCATGATGCGGAATAAACTTCAGATCTACGAAACCCTATTGATTGCTGAATCTTTATCGGTCCATTTCCCTTTCTTGCTTACGCTTTTCCCTTCTTGATGGAAAAATAAATTCTGCATATCCTTATGGGTAGAGACTGAATATATGGAGGTTTCATTTGAAATTCAAAACCATCAGTTATCGGTTTCTTTCAAATTTTCAAAACCATCAGTTATTACCAAGATAACTTCCCACAACCATCAGATAACCACTCCCATCAAGAGGTTAACAGAGCCTTCCAAAAGTCAACCAAAATTATCGATTAGCCCTTCATTAAATCACACACATTTACACATTTATCCTTTAAACATGAGTCATATATGAATTATTTCTTACATTCTCCCACTTGGCTCATGTGACAAAGTATCATTATATGATTTAATGAAACATCAATCTTAATGCGCACATATAAGGCTAAAGACTTCACACATTGGTTGCTCCAAAAGTCATAATTAAGAATAAAATCAACAAGAGTCATAGCGGTTCTATATCATCAAATTGACATAGTTCCTTCCATGTACTACTATATTAGCTCTTCTCCTTAACATGACACTTTAACGGGAAGTACACAATTATGTCCAACGATAATGTTTTCATTAGAGATAAATCCTTGTTTTCAACATCATCATTCATACATGCATTTATACATAAATTTGAAAACAGGAAAATTTCATAAACTTATACATTAATAAGCTCAGAGTGTTAATAACTAATAATACAATAATGTTTAACATTCGCTAGCAGACATAATGCCTATACTATACACATGACCAATAAATGTTTTGGGCGGTAATCTCTTCGTCAAGGGATCAGCTATCATAAGATCGGTGTTAACATGCTCTACTGACACTCTATGTTTCTGAACGTCTTTTTTAACGGGCAAAGTATTTCAACTTCCATATGCTAAGTACCTTTGGAATACTTGTCATTTTTAGAAAAGAAGACTGCTGCGAAATTGTCACAAAAAATTTTCAGCAGTCTATCAATACTGTCGACCAGTCCAAGCCCTGAAATAAAATTTCGTAGCCATTTAGCCTGAACCATGGCCTCAAAGCATGCCACAAATTCAGCTTCCATAGTGGATGCAGCAATTACAGATTACTTCACACTTTTCCATGATATAGCTCCACTAAGCTAAAAGATATAAGTAGCCAAAAGTGGATTTTCTTGTATCCACACATCCGGCAAAGTATGAATCTGAATATCCAATGACCTCAAGGTTGTTGGATTTCCTATAAGTAAGCATGTGATTCTTTGTTCCTTGCAAATAACTCAAAACTTTCTTTGTAGCTTTTCAATGATCCCTAGCAGGATTACTCTGGTATCTTCCTAACATTCCTAACTGCAAAACTGATATCTGGTCTCGTACAAGTCTGAGCATACATTAAGCTCCCAACAAGCGATGCATATGGAATTGCTTCCATTTCTTTCCATTCCAAATCATTCTTCGGACATTGCATGAGACTAAATTTGTTTCCTTTCTGAATTGGAATCAGAGATGATGAGCACTTTTCATTCTAAATCTCTCTAAAACTTTATTAATATATGCTTTCTGAGACAAGCCTAACAATCCTTGTGATTTGTTACGGAATATCTCTATCCCAATCACATAGGTTGTGCCTCACCCATATCTTTCATTTTCAAAAGTTACTAGAGAGAAATATCTTAGTCTCACTCAGAAGACCAAGATTATTAGTTGCAAGCAAGATATCATCAACAAATAGAATAAAAAATATAAACTTGCTCCCACTGACCTTTAGATACATACATTGATCGACGGTGTTTTCTTTAAATCCAAAGGAAACAATGGTATCGTTAAACTTAAGGTACCATTGTCGTGAAGCTTGTTTAAGTTCGTATATTGATTTCTTAAGTTTACACACCATGTGCTCTTTTTCCCTTTTCTATGAACCCCATTGGTTGGTCCATGTACACATCTTCCTCCAAATTCCCATTTAGAAAGGCAAGTTTTTCACATCCATTTGGTGTAATTCTAAATCATAATGAGCCACCAATGCCATAATGACTCTTAAAGAATCCTTCTTGGAGACTGGTGAAAAGGTTTTCCTTATAGTCAATGCCATCTTTCTGAGTGAATCCCTTTGCAACTAGTCTGGCCTTGTAATGTTCTAAATTACCATGAGAGTCACATTTCGTCTTAAAGACCCATTTACATCCAACTCTCTTACAACCTTCTGGTAACTCAACAAGGTCCCAAACTTCATTCTGTTCCATAGATTTCAACTCTTCTTTCATTGCATCTAACCATTTTTCACCATTATTACTATTCATGGCTTGTGAAAACGTAACTGGATCATCTTCCATTCCCTAGTCAAATTCAGACTTTTGTAGATATACCACATAGTCATTAGAAATAGCGAATCTTCTTTCTCTTTGAGATCTTCTTAATACTATTTGTTGTGGTTCTTCTATTATGGGCTCATTCAGTTCATTTACTATGACTTCATTGTGAGTAGTAGGATCATTTATTCGTTGTTCTTCATTATTATCAATTGGTACAACAACATGAGGAACAACAACCTTATTAGAGACACAAGTCAATGAAACTTGTACTCTCAATTCTTGAATCTTCACTTTACGTGGTGTTTCACTCCCACTAACTTCACAATTCTTAATGAACCTAAGCATTTCCAGTTTCAATAATTCTTGTAGTATGATTAGGACAATAAAATCTATACCCTTTCAACTTTTCTGGATAACCAATGAAATAACCACTGATTGTTCTTGCATCCAATTTCCTTTCATTGGGATTATAGTATCTAATTTCCTGCCTGGAAACCCCAAACATGTTAGGTGCCTTAGACTAAGTTTCCTTCCAGTCCACAGTTTAAAAGGAGTCTTTGGAAGCTTACCTTACTAGGAACCCTATTCAACACATACATGGCAATTTTTAGAGTATAAGTCCACAACGAAATGGGTAGAGAAGAATTACTTAACATACTCCTAACCATATCTAACAAAGTTCTATTATGCCTTTTTGACACACCATTTTGTTGTGGTATACCTGGCATTGTGTATTGAGCACATATTCCTCTCTTTTCAAGGAATTTAGCAAATGGACCCAGATGTTGTCCGCTTTCATCATACCTTCCATAATGCTCTCCACCCTATCAGATCTGACAATTTTTCACCTTTCTGTTTAATTGCCTTTCAACTTCATCAATGTAAATCTCTAAAGTATTTATAGCCTGAGATTTATCATGTAGCAAATAGACATAACCATAACGTGAATAATCATCAATGAAGGTGATAAAAGTATCTTTCTTTTATTGAAAGCGTTAACATCAAAAGGCCCACATATATCAGTGTGTATAATTTCAAGAAGATGAGTGCTTCTTGTGGCTCCATTTCTTTGTGTGTTTTTGTTTGTTTACCTTTAATACAATCCACACATACATTCAGATTAGTAAAATCTAAATCCGAAAAGATTTCATTTTTTTACCAATCTTCCAATTCTTTTTTTAGAAATATGTTCCAAACGTTTATGCCACGAGTAAGCAGAACGTTCATTCATTAAACTACATTTAGTACCAACATTATGATGTAAGGTCATACGTGTTTCAGCGTAAAGATTATCAAGACTCAACTTATATAATCCATCACATAATGTACCATTACCAATCAAGTGATTATGTTTATACAAACTGAAACTACCACTACCAAATTTAAAAGAGTATCCAGCTTTATCAAATTTGGATATTGAAACTAAATTCCTAGATATACTAGGTACATAACAGAGTTTCGCATAAGTCTAAATGATATCCACTATCAGGAATCAAACGGTATGTCCCAACAGCTTTCCACTAGAGCTTTCACTCTATTGCCCATAAAGATGATTTTTCATTTGGCCTTATGGTTTAGGTTGTAAGGAATCCCTGCATCGTATTAGAAACATGAGTTGTACATCTAGAATCAATCCACCAAGTATTATAAGGAACTTCAGCTAAGTTTGATTCAAAACATACATAAGCACTGGGCTTTCCTTTCTTTTCAAACCAAGCCTTACGTTTTGGGCAATCCTTTTGGAAATGCTCAGTCTTTCTACAGAAATGACATTTGTTTCCATAAGGCTCCTTCTTGTGGATTTGAGAAGAGGAGGCCTCATTGATCTTTAGGGGTCCTCTTCCCTTCTTCTCAAGTTTCTTACCTCTTTTCTTTTCAGCTCCTTGATGCTTAACATAATTGATGGAATGAATTTCCCTAGTTCTTGAGTCTGGTTTCCTCCCGAACTAGCATACTGTGCAATTCATGCACATTCCATTTGTCTTTCATGGTATTATAGTTCATTTGGAAAGGATCATACTCAGTCGGTAATGAGTTTAGGATGAACTGCACCAGGAAATTTTCATGCACATCCATCCCTAATGACTTCAGTCTTACTGTAATGTTTGTCATCTCAATAACATGCTCATGCATAGTATGAGAACCATCAAATTTCATGGTGATCAGTGTACTCATTAGTGTCCCAGCAAGAGACTTGTCAGCAGTTTGGGAGCGCTCTTCCACAAGCTTCATCATTTCTTTGGCACTTTTAGTTTGTGGAAGAGCTGACTTAATGTTGCTGGCAATGCTCATTCATATGTACATCAAACTCAACTTGTTGGATCTTTCCTAGTTTCTATAACGAACCTTTTCCTCTTCAATGCTTCGTAGCAATAATAGCACCAGGTTTTTCTTCTCTAAGAGCCAAATCCAGATCCATTACCCTAAGGTAAAATTGGATTTACTCACTCCATTCAGAGAAGTTGAGTCTATTAAAAACTACAACAGTTGAGAACAGCGAATGTGTAGCAACTGGTACTACAAGGAATAAAAATTTGAAAACATTGAATACTTTGAGTTATACATACATACATATCAACATGCTTCACAGATTCAGATACATTTCATACAATGCATATTCGATGTTCACCTTTGGGCAATCCATCAATACACAACATTCAATATAATGATGCTAATAGGAATTTCACATAATTTGGGCAATGATGTATACACTAACTAGAAACATTTATTATCTTTGAATACATAAATATAACTAATAGTACATTTACATCACCAACATTCATGTTCATTTATTATAAAGACAAGCAATCAACCTTTGGAATTGATCCTTAACTGTCTTATAATAATAAACTTCAATTCACCCATAATAAAAATAATAATTTTTATTTTATTTATAGCATCAAAATTATGGGTAATTGAAATATCATCATACTATTTGGAATTAAATTAACTCATAAAGATTTGACCACTTTGGTAGTTAACAAATCTATCATACTCTAATTCCAAAATTTGATATTTTGTAAACCAATTATAAGATTTAAGATTTCACACATTCAATTTTAATCTCATCAACACCATAAAATCAAACCATCCATCTCCGGCCGTCTCTCCACTGCACTATGCACCAATCAAGTCTCTCCACGTGTCCTCCCTCACCGGCCATTTTCCACAAAATTTTCAACGAGAAAGCTGTCACCGCCAAATAAAGTCATACACACGCCGAGAAATCTGGAATCGCAGCAACAGTTGAGAACAACAACACGCTATTTCCTGTTTTCCCGACGCACTACCTTAGAGACAAACAACTGCCACCGATGACGACCCAGTGAAGCCACTCATAGGCCTCGTTCACATAGGGGTATTATTACGGAAAGGGGTTGTAGGAACCGAGCCGGGCATCGTGGTTGGATCGGTGATTGTGGCTGAGACGGGGAAACTGGGGCTTCTGAAGCAGAGTGGCAGTCGTCAAGGGTGAGGATCACCTTTCTGATAGGAGGACCAGGAAGGGAGAAGGGGAGTGGTGATGTCATTTTTCGCCATTAATGGAAGGTTTGAGAATTTTTTTTTGTTCAAGATCTTACTCCATGATTCATTTTGTGAGAACAATTTTATAATTATCATACATGAAAAATCATGAATTCCCAAACCTTGCTCTGATACCACATGTAAACATAAATTGTGTCCTATACCTTAGGGTTCATCATACAAGAACACAATTGAAATCTTAGGAATTCATGGTTTTCACATACATTTAAGGTTAAATCAATATATGAATACTAACCTCTGTCCATGATGCGGAATAAACTTCAGATCTACGAAACCCTGTTGATTGTTGAATCTTTAACGGTCCCTTCCCCTTTCTTGCTTACACTTTTATCTTCTTGATGGAAAAATAAATCTGCGTATCCTTATGGGTAGAGACTGAATATATGGGGGTTTCATTTGAAATTCAAAACCATCAGTTATTGGTTTCTTTCAAATTTCAAAACCATCAGTTATCACCAGGATAACTTTCCACAACCATCAAATAACCACTCCCATCAAGTGGTTAACAAAGCCTTCCCAAAGTCAACCAAAATTACCGATTAGTCCTTCATTAAATCACACACATTTACACATTTATCCTTTAAAATATGAGTCATATGTGAGTTATTTCTTACACCATCATCCTCCATCCAAGCTTTAGGATGGGGTGGATTTGTGAAAGAAAACAACATTTCGGGAAAATTGATTTTGGGTGGGGTGGATATGTAAAATAAAAGAATATTTGAGCCGATAATAGATTTTACAGTTCAGTATACAATATCAGTCAAAATTTATTACATGACCTCATATGATTAGTCCACTTCAACAAGGTTTTAAAACCCTCTCAATTTCAAGGGCACCAGAGAAAGCACCTTAGAAAAATCAGATAGTGCGATTAGATATCTTGAAAATAGTTTGCGTTCTGGGATTCATGCTCAAGGATTGTTTATGAATAAAAAATTTATTAGTTACACTGTTTATTTCGAAAATAATTATTTATTTAATTTAATATTATATATTAAATGAATTAAAATTAGTCCATATATTTAGAATAATATTTTTTTGTTTTATTTATTTTTTATATGTCCCATTTTATAGTGCATATTATAAATGATGATAAAAGACAAATAAAAATTAAGTGGCTAAATAGACATTTTTGTATCCAACAAATGTAAACTCAACACGTCAAGCGGAAGTGGTGAATTGGCAATTCCAATTTTTGAGAAAATATACAAATGAACAATTTTTTAAATGAATTATAAAATAGGTTTTCTTATGAATGGTCAAATGAAATTTAAATTCACTACCATCATAAGTTGGGAATATGTAAATTTGTTTACATTTATCATTTTTACTAGATGAAAGATTTTATTTATTTAAATGTGGGAATCATATCATGCCAGCATATTTGGCAAAACCCAATAGTAATTTTCTCAAGAGCTAGCATTGTCAACGGTTGATGTCGGAGTTTTTGTTTTTGTGTGAAATATGAGGCTTGGTGTAAAACGATAAGCAAGCACATATGATGAAAATAATTAAATTAAATGAGCGTAGTAAAAAAATAATGTTTAAAAAAATATTTTTATTGAATATCATCTAAAGTCTCGCTAGCAATCCTGAAAAAGTTAAAGTGGCATCAGAAGAGTAAATACATAATATACAACTCTTTTAATTTATGTTCTGGTTCGAGTTTCTATATATCAATTTATCAATTTTCCTAATTAGGTTTGAGTTTGGCCTAAATACATTGGTTTGATCTTAAAAGGCACAATAATTACTTGTATTGGTAACTATTGTATTGCATTGTTCTTGTATATACACTTTCTTCAAGAAGTGTTTCTAATGCACACCTTTCATATGATTTTTGGACTACTCTCCTAGGATATGTATCCTTTTTTTTTTCTAAACTAGAATTTAGATTCAGGGAAAGGCTCACTCCAGTTTAACGATTAGAGTATGCCCTCAGGCTCATTGAATGCTTATAGGAGTACTTACAGATAATTCACTAATAGGGAAACCCAAGAATCGAACCCCAAGTTATGGCGAAACATGAGCAGAATGCCAACAGGATGAGCCAACCCTTGTTAGCTGAAATATGTTTCCTTTGAATCATATAGTGATACCCTTATGCTATTAATACTACTGATTTATTCTTACATCTTGTTCTCGAAATGTAATTTACTTTCAGATTTCTGATTCAGTTCCGTGCCCCTCAAATAAATGCTTGATAAAAAATGTTATGATTAAGAATTTCAACAACGAGGAAGTTTAGGGCACTATGGAAAATTTGATGTATTTTTAAGATTTATACTTGAATTTAAAGTTTAGGTCAATTATATAAATGCCATTAATACTTGAATATTTACTTATTTCAGGGATCTTAAAAGATTAGCCTTGGCTGCATATATGTTTTGACTATTTGTCTTCAAGTAAAGTCTATAACAAGGTGGAATGAAGACTGTTATTTCTAGCTTCTGACTTGTAGATGTTAATTTGAGATACTTTCTCTTCCTCTCTTGATAAATGGGAGTGCAAGCATGGAGGAGGAGAGTATGTATGTGTTTATACTGCTCAGATAAGAAGATATGGTTTATACTTTTAAGGGAGGTTGATTGTGGAAAACCAAAGTAAAATCATTTTTATCATACCATCCTACATTTGGCTAATGACTCTAAGGATATGTCTAGATGGGAGAATTTGAAAAGAAAAGAAAATAAGCGTAAATTTTTCATTTTGATTAAAATTCTCTCTATTTTACAATTTTTTAAATTAAAAGAATAAAATGAGAGATTATCATGTAGCCTTCATATCCTTCCTTTTTCATTTTTATAATTTTCTAATTCTCTCAATTTAGAATTGAAAAATCAACCATCTCTTCTCTTTTCCTCCAAATTCCTTCATCTATACATACTATAAGGCTATGTTTAGGAGTTTGGAGGAAATGGGAAGGAAAGAAATTTAAAGAAAATGAAGGGAAAGGAAAGGAAGAAGAATGGAAGGCTTACTAATAAATCTTTCTTCTCTTGTTTGGATGTTTTAAATCCTCCAAAATCTTCTAAATTGGAAAAAACTTTAAAATATTTATCAAAATTAGTTTGGGAGGGTTTTGGAGGATTACTTAAAATTCCTCATTTCCTTTCCCTTCTTTTATAAAACTTCCAAACAAGGGAGAGACATATAATAAACCTCTCCCTTCTTTCATTTTTCCTCCGTAATCTCTCATCCAAACTTAGCATAAGACTTTGATTGGCAATATCCTATTTCAGATTTATGACACTTGTCTCAATTAAGTGGATTAATACGACACTACTAGGATAGTAAGGTGTCAATTCCCTTAAGATTTCATGTGTAGCATGTCTACAATATTAACTTTACAATATGGTTGTTAGGGAGAAAGATATACGGCTTTGATAGAAAATCAAAGTCATCCTATGTGTATTTGAACTAATTTAATTTGTGGTCAAAATAACTTATAATTAAAATCTTTTTGAGAGCTTTCAAAAAAAAATGAATTTTTTTCCCTAAAATTAAGATATTCACAAATATGCTTCAAATTAGACATTTTGCAAATTAACTTAATAGCAATGAGACTTTGTTTTGGGCTGGTGAGGGGGCTAGGGGTATACTTTTTTGCAAATATATGGTTGCTTTAATTTCAATATAAGAGCTTAAGGCAAATTTGTTTAATTCAAAGTTATTGGTTTATTATAATTTATACTTTTGTCTGTTTAAAGTGTATATCTGCATGGCCTCCATTATATAAATGAAGTGTTTAATTTGGACATTATATACTTGTAAGAATTGGGACTGAGACAGCATTGCAAGAGAAGAGAAAAAGTATCTATTTATAATATATAAAATTTGGGACAGAGCATGCAGCGTTGCCATATAAGCATTTTCATTTCTGTCACCTCATATAATTCAACAGTTGTCACATTTTCCTTCGTCTCAACGCTCACGACTCAACCGTTTACGTTACTCTTCATTCATATCCTCACCACTCAACCATTTACGTTACTCTTCTTTCTTCGTCTTTTCAACTCTCATTTTCAACAACAAATACGAGGCGAGAAGTCACAAAATGAATGAATAAAGCAGATCGAGATGGAGAAGTGGCAGCTCTATCACCAATGTCCCTGATGGCAACTAATCATTTCTTCTACGAAATCTGCAATAAGGGTTTCTAGAGAGACTAAAACTTCCAGATGCATTGGCATGCAAGCGCAATCTCCCATGGATGCTTTGGTAGACAGCGAACAAAGAATTGTGTGGAAGAAGATTTATGGGATCAACTATGGTATCTCTATGTTTGCCTCTCTCCCCAATCTCTCTTTTCTCTCTGATCATTTTGTTTGCTTTAATTTCTGATTATTCCACTGAAGAATCACAAGGAGATCTACAATACCTCTTTTAGGTTCTTTAAATTTATCTGTTATACGTAGCTTCTTTTTTCCCTTTGTAAAACCCATTCATTTCCTATTCATTTTTTAGAGCTTACATTCTTGGTTGAATTTGGAGGGTGATTTCTTTGAAAGAGAAACGAAAATATAATAATAATAATAATATATATGTTTACCAAATAATAATATATAATAATAATAATAATATATATATTTCTTTGCAAATGGAAATGTATATGTTATTTCCAAGGGAACCAGAGCTACTCTCTTGGTGATAAATTGTTTTCCCTTTCTTTTTTCATATTTTTTATTCTTGAGTTGATTATTTAGCTTGAGCTCTGCACTAGTGTATGTTTAATGAATGTATTTTTTTGATTGTATTAGCATGGTAAGTATAATGCATATAAATTCCTAAAAATTGTTTATATTATAAATTTCTCTTAGAATGCCCAATCCTAAGAGACTAAATGGAAGACAGAACAGCGGTGAGTTTTGATTGGAAGTTATGGTTTTGAATCTGTAAGTGCGAGCCATTATGCAATTAGTCAAGCTATGATTCTTGTATGGAATTATAGTCCTCTGTGTAGCGCCTCAGAGATTGCAGCCATAGAAAAGCTCCAGTTGTAGCTGCCAAAAAGATGTAGGGGGGTATCTTAGTTGATTTGAAATGCAATTCTGTTGAGAAAGAGGCAATTGCCCCACTTGTGTATGTGTAGATCCACCTCTGTTCTTGAGGGAAGTTCTCTTGGTCATAACATTAAATAAATCATAATAAAAAATTATAATTTGTGTTATAGTAATTAATTAATTAATTATTGACTCATTAGCATTTTAAACAGGCTGTAGTTATTACATAATTTTTAAACAAGATGAAACATGAATAGAAAATCACAATATAGTAAAACTAAAAGTGTGTATATATTCGTCAAAGTGTCCTTCCATGATGACACTGCCATCATAAAAATTGTTTCTTTTTTTTTGTGAATGCAGCACGTATATACCTCTTTTATCTTTATTTTATTCTGTGCTGTACTAAGTTATCCATTTTGTGAATGTTTTGCGTCTGGACATAGAGAATGGGGTCTAAGGAGAATAAGGGTCATGAGCACAAAAGACACACTACTGACTCAAGCTCATATGAAATATTAAACAACAAACCTGTATGAAGATTGTGTAGTGTCTGCATGATATCAACCTTACCATCATTGCACAGATAATGAAAGCCAAAAAGGTACTTCATTTCCTTTCATATCAATATTGCAATATAGAAGTAAAACATCATAACAAAAGCTTGAGCACCACATATGATATTAATTGCTATAGCATAATCTTTTTTATCCTGATTGGGAGGAACATGAAGAGAGCTGGATAGTGTCCCCTATTTTCCTCACTTCTTTCATTCCTATGCTTCATTTGCAATAAAGTGACGAATTTTTAAAATTTTCTTATGCAGTTTACTCTTTGCAGAAGTTTTGTGGAAGATTATCTTTGGGCATTGGGGATTAGGCCAAGGAATGAGTTTAGTAGGCTTCTAAGGGATGAAGGTAGAGACCCTTCCTTGCGGCTTAAACAATGCCATTCATTGGAACTTTTTAAGTTGCTTCCAGTATTCCTTTTATCTTAATTATGCGTATGAGACCAAATGACTCTTCAACAATTTCAATAACTCCCAAGTATAATATATATTTTTTTAATAAAATCCAATTTTGTGTATAAACTTTCTTACTTGGTCACAATTATGCAGAGACGTTGCAAGAAATCTTTGTAGCTTATATTTATTTATACGTGAAAGTTGAAATCATTATATATGTTGAAGTTAATTACATATCTTATTGAGACAAATTTATTATATCATTTGTATTTAAAATACATGCATAATTATTTATTTCAAATGTAAAAGTTGAAATCATTATATATGTGGAAGTTAATTACAGATTTTATTGAGACAAATTTTACTATATCGTTTGTATTTAAAATATACGTATAATTATTTATTTCAACTCTTAATAATATAGAATGTATAAAATTTGAAATATGTCCTTTAATTAAATAAAAATTGAAATAATTTTATTTATCTGTCCGCACAAAGTGCAAGTTTATATCTAGTACATACAGAAATTAAGAAGGTAAAAGAGCTCAAAAAAAATGAGAAAATTATTGTTTCTCTTAAGATATTTAGTGATCCAGAGGTTTTTGGTATTGTAATTTTTAACATTTTATATATATGCTTTGACATGAGAGTTTTTCATGTTGTAATTTCTATTTCAGTGTTTTATATACTTCCTTTATAGTAATTTTATGTTGTATGATATTTTTTATTTGAATTTACTCATAAAATATGGAATTAGCTTAAGTAATAGATTAAATTATATAAATTATATGAAAAATAAGATTAAATTAGACTAATTTTTTATTTATAAATTAAGGATATTACGTATATAAATCCATACTAGCATTGAATAAAGAAAAGCAAATATGTATAAAAATATAATAGTTTGTATAAATAAATATTTTAAAAATAATATTTTTATTTATAATATGAGTATAGCCATTTTATTGTTTTTCATTCCATTTTTTGATTAATTCTATGAATTGAATGGAATCATCATTTCAAATTAATAAACCATTTTGTAAAATTAATAAACCTTTTGTCAAATTAGTTTTAAAAATAAAATTTTAGTGAAATAAATTTTTAAAATAAATCTTTTGTAAAATTCACTAAAAGATATTTTTGAAATAAGTTCCATTTTATCACTCATTTTGAAAACTTCTTTTTGAAATATTCATTTTTAAAAATTATTTACTTTGATTAACTTAATATCATTTTTTTTAAAAATAAGAAATTTATAAATTCATCACTTTCATACTACATGTTGCAAATTGAATATTTGTTTCCTACAATAATAACTAATTAGTCCCTCATTCTCTCTGTCTTAGTCATTTATTATTTTTTATAAGATGGCGAGATGGATTACAAAATGAGACATATAAAAATTAAAACAAAGTATTTTTGAATAATAAATAGCCAATTTAATTTATCTAGTAAATAACTCTATATTAGATAACCCCTTTCGAAATAGATGATGTATGATGTTAATACATTTTATAAACATTGTATTTTGCTCCTCCTAATACAAAAATCTTTAAAAATAGCTAAAATTATAAAATAAAAATAAGCCAACCTAAAAACCCAAATTGGGAGCAATTTTAGGCCAATAATTAAATTAAGAAAATGATAAAATTCATGAATTGAAAACAAAGAAAATAAGCCAATCCTCAAATCTAAAATTGTAGCTATTTTAGGCTAATTTATTTAGCAATTGAATTTTTATAAAAAAAACAAAAAACAAAAGTGAAAATCGCAAAAAAAATAAAAATGTCAAAATTAAAAAAAGTCAAAAAGCCCCACACACGCTCTGTTCTGCGTCTCACCTTCCTGCACACCTCTCCACCACCCGTTTCCCCCTTTCCCCTTTCCCTGCCTTGCACTTTCTCCACCATCACTACATAGCACACTGCACAATCGGCCAACCCCTCCACAGATGCATTTCACGGAGCACCTGCACCGACACCCACCTGCAACACTTCTCACACTTTCTGGTTTAATATTGAACTTTTATCATGAGCGACTAATTTCCCTTGTGCTAGAGGTAGATAGATCTTGACTCGGATTATGGCTTTTAGATCTTTGATGTTTAATTAAATTTTTGTTTCTGAATTTGGTTATTTATCACTGTAAGTATTGTGTTAATGATTTGGCCTATCATGAATTTGAAGTTTATGTGTTAGATTGGAAAATCAATACATATTTTGCTTCTTGTGATAAATTTCTTAGATTGCGAATTTAGGGATCAATCTTGTAGTGTAAGTGACCCAAAACCCGATGTTGTATATTATAGCTTTTGTCAACTTGAATTATTCTAGGGAATTAGAACTTCTAGTTGATTAGAAGGAGATTAATAATATAAGGAATTAGATATTAATCACCATTAGGAGTTGTCAACAATTTTGGAACAAGATAAAATTAAGTTTTAAGATTCAGAATCATATGAAGAGTCAAGTGAAATCAATCCTTAGCAATTTTAATTAATTGATACCTCATTTACTTATCTCAAAAGCAACACTGCTGTTTAGGTGCAAGTTGTAATATTCATCCACTTCAGGTTCCTTTATATTTCACTCATAAATTTCTCTCTGATTTTTATATATGACGCAACATTCTCATGAGTTCTTGCATTTGATTGTTTTAAGGCAGCACTTGTTATCGGGTTGGGTTCATAGGCACAGCTAGGGCTGTTCACGGGTTGAATTGGGTTGGTTTTACAATTTTTTTTAAGCAACGAGAATGAACCCAAATCGATAAAAGTTAGGTTGGGTTAATTTAAATTATCGAGTCACCCATGAATTTTTTTAAAATTTTTTATAAATTATAAATGAGAAAACTAAGAATCAAGAAAAAAAATATTAAAATGCAGTATTAGGGTCAAGGAATTTTAATTTCTAAAGAAACTATTACAAAAATAAATCAAAATAAATAACACGATCGAGTCATTGTGTAAGTAATTGGGCCGCCACCTAAACCGATTAAAGTCGGTTTTAGTCAGGTTTGACCTGATTAAACTCATTTACTCAACCTAACTCATTTTTTCTCATTTGGTTTGGATCGTTTTGATTCAGTCATCAGGATCAAACTGATCCATTTAACACCCCTAAGCACAGCACTTGTAGAATTCGGTCTAAATATTTGGTTCAACATGTAGTTCATGCTTACTTTTCATATAGAAGCTAGGACGCATGTTTGTCGCTAGTTCAATGCCGCATCATATAGTTGTGTCCATGATAAAGATGAAATTCCAATTCCTGTCCCCTGTCTATTTCACCCAATATGTGACCCTTAGGTGGGTTGGTTTCTAATAGAAGTGATCACAAGGATTTGAATAAAATAATGTTAGCCGTAAATATGTTATTGTTGTTTTTCATTATAGGATAGAATAAAGTTAGCATATGTAGATTTTGGGTGCTAACAACATTGGTCCTTTAACTTCATGATTTGTGATATATATTTCGAAAGGAAATTGCTTCAAAACTTTCTTCATAATGAATCGTTAACAGTATCCTTGATTGGCTTGCTTTTATTTTTTAATTCAGTTGGTGAAGTGCCAACTCGTAAATAGTTCATTTAGTTTGCTTATTTATTTATTTATTTTTTATTTTTTTACTTAAAAATATATTAAAAAAATAGTGAGTATTTCTTTTCTTATTATGTTTTTTTTCTTCTTGCTTGATTTTATAAGCTTTTTACAATCAATGTTTTTTTCAATACATGCAATGACGGGTAATGTTAATTATATGGCTTTACTATTCTCAAATATCATTGAGTTAATAGAGATTTATTGTGTGGTTTAGCATCATAAAAAATTCCATGCAAGATTGGATTTTCTTATGATATTTTCTTTTTTCATAAAATCAATTCAAATTAATTCTTGTTCAATCTTATCCTTCCTATTTGGATTTGTTTCTTGTACACAATAAAATATGAATTTTAATTCCTATTATAAAATGTTTGGGATTATTTCATTTTAAAAACGTCATGACTTTAGAAAATTTGTCTCGTAATTAATATATAAAGCATTCATATTTTGCCAATATTAAAAGATGTAGGAACATTCTATGAAACCAAACAAAACAATTTTAAAACAAAAATAAAATTTATTAATGAAAAATAAAAAACTAAAAATAAAGGAAAAAAAACTCACCAAGTGGCTCGAAATATCTTTGCAATGGGTTAAATTGTAATTAAGGAATTCAAATCACTTGTGTTTTAAGGTTGATAAGGTTGAGACATTAAGGAGGTGAAGAACTTTATTCTTTATCATTGCTAGAATCATAAACTAATTCTATTTTGATATATACTTGATAGCCTATGTCATTATCAACTAATTTTTAGAAGAAAAATATTTCAATCAAAACAAAGGTAATTCAAAATAATCCTGGTAATAAATTCGATATATATATATATATATGGATGGAGAGGGATCAATTTATATAAGAGTTTTACTCTTACAATAACATCTAACACTTAATTTTATTTTATTGTAATGATAGAGATTTACCCAAATGAAGAAAGAGAATAAAAGTATTTGAAATTAAATGATCAATTTTAATTTTTTTTTAAATTTGTATCTGTATGAAATTTGTATGAAATAGATGCATGAGAAAGAAAAAAAAATTTAGAAGAGACTCATACCTTCAATTATTATAATAGATTTTTTATGAAAATATTATACTAATTTATGTAAGTAATTTCTGTAAATCAATTTTAATTGATCAATTTTAATTTTTCTTAATTTGTATTAGACTACACGAATGGTAATTCTGAGAGAGACTCTTACTTTTAATTATTACAATGGATTTGCTTTTCTAAATTATTAAACTAATTTATGAAGGTAATTTGCACATATCAATTTTGATTGATTAATTTTAATTTTCCTTTATTTGTGTCTATATGAAATTTGTAGGAAGTAAATGCATGAGCGGAAAAAATAATTTTGAAAAAGATTCATATTTTTAGTTATTATAATAGATAGATTTACGTAAATTAATTTTGATTAATCAATTTAAATTTTTCTTAATTTGTGTGCTTGAAATTTATAAGAAACAAATGCATGAATAGAAAAAATAGGATACATGAGCAAGAAAAGAAATTTTGAGAGAGACTATTACTTTTAATTATTATAATAGATAATATATTTATTTTTTAAATTATTACACTAATTTATGTACGTAATTTGTGTAGATCAATTTTGATTTATCAATTTTAATTGAGTTTAATTTTGATTTATTATCAATGTAAAAGATTTTAATCACGAGCTATCAAATAATTAAAAAAAGTTTTACTAATTTAAGAATTGCCTTAAAAGCCAAACATTAGGTAATATGAGATTGAATGATGTTGTAAAAAAATTTAATACTGATAGTGAATCAAAATTAAATCTATTTTAATTTTTCTTAATTTGTGTCTATATAAATTTTGTAAGAAATAAATGTATGAGCAGAAATAAAAGTTTGAAAGAGATTCTTACTTTTATTTATTATAATATATTTATATAGATCAAAGATGGTTTGGCCATATAAGAAGGCTAATAGAAGCTCCAATAAAAAAAGACATTAAATCAAAATAGTTCAACTAAAAGAGATATTAAAAAACCAATAAAAGTTTTAAGAGAAATGATTAAAATGATTTTCCTCCTAAAAAGTTATTTATTAACATTTAATTTTTGATTGCCAATAATGTTAAATAATTCATACTTAAATTAAAAAAAAAAGAAAAAAAAAAAAGAAGACTATACTCTCGTTATACATGACAACTTCCCGTGTGAATCTAATATTTATTTGTTTTATCACATATCATCCCATAAGCTGAAATTATATATGTGCGTGTGAAGTTATACAAAGTGATTTTTTTATGAAAAGATTTTTTTCAAAAAATTAAATGTAAAGAGATTGAAATGTTAATAAACTTTTCAAGAGACTTAAAAATAAAGCCATCTGTATTCACTTAAGAAAAAATATAACTTGCAGTATATTTTGAATTTGAATAATGTTGTATAACAATAACTCTCACGTAAAAAAAAAAATGGAATGAATAAAAAATTTTCATTTAATATGATTATCAATGTACTTCAATTATACTTTTTGTTTTCTAAAAGTTATAATAATATTTTTTAATTTTCAATTTTCATTCAAAGTTTTTCCTTTTAGCAAAAGATATTTGTAAAAGTGAGAGCTGGATGCGTAGAATAAATTTTATATTAGGTCACCAATGTATTATTAAAAAATAATTTAATAATTTATTTAAATCTATTAAAATGATAAGCTTACGTCATGAAATAGACTTGGATATTACGTCACAAATGGTGAGCTGGAGCTTGAGTCTCGCACATTCTCATAAAATCACGATAATATACTGTCACTCAAGATTCATATTGGATTTTTAATGTGAACTTTATGACCATATCAGTGGTCCACACTAGTAGTTGTAATTAAATATATGAATTTAAGACTTATTTAATTTATTTATATTTTAATTTAATTTAATTTATTAATGTGAATTTTATGACCATGTCAGTGGTCCACACAAGTAGTTGTAATTAAATATATGAATTTAAGATTCATTTAATTTATTTATATTTTAATTATAATTTAATTTATTTAATTAAAATATTAAATTTATTAAATTTAAATTAAATAAATTAATTTTAATTAATAAATAATTGTTAAATAAATTAAAATATTTATTTAATTTAATAGATATATATATATATATAATAGTAATAATAATAATAATAATAAAATATATATAGATATAAAAGTTTAAATATATTTAGTTAAAGAACGAATAGATTAAATATTTATCTATTAAAATAAATCAATAAATGACTTAAATATTCATTCATAAAGATATATCATGAATGAATTAAATAATTTTAATAAATTTTAAATAAATTATTAGTTTATTTTTTATTTATGTGTTAATGATCTATTTCAAAATCTGTCTAGTTCATCATTTGCTGCTCCTATCCACAAGGTGTTTCTGAAATATAATAAATATATACTTTAAGAAATATTTTTATCATTAATTTTAAGTAAATTTATATTTCTTATTTTTATATGTCATTTAAAATTTTTATATAAAAATTAAAAAATTAATAAATAATCTCAATTATTAAAAAACATAGTTTAATATAACTAATAGTGTGCTTAGTTTGACTTTTAAAAAGTTTTAAATCATGGTTTGAACAAAAATATGTCTTTTGTAGCTTTTGCCAAAATTATAGTTTGGAAGATTTTAAAAGTCAAACCAAACACATTATTAATTACTTTTTTTATTTTATTAATATTTTTAATTTTTTATAATTTTACTTATTCTATTAATTTTTTTATTAAAAAATATAAATAAGTTAAAAAATTAATTAATATTTTTTTAATATTCTCAAATAATAAATTTTTTTAAATAATTTTTTTTTTTTACACTACATATAAAAATAAACAAAAAAATATAAATTTTATATTAATAATTTAAAATTAATAATAAAAATACTTCTTAAAATATATATTTATTATGTTTTATAAACCTACAATAATTTTTTCCATACACACCACACCCTTGAGAATTGAGATAGACACATTGCCACCACAAAGCATACGCCAACATCGTTGTCGGGTAAAGTTAATCACAACATCGTTTTCGACGTCTCGTGGCTTCGTATGTTTTTCATTTATCTCCATTTCCAATTAGTGCCTGGCATCACAAACGCGTGTTCTGTCATTTATTAGTAGTAGGACCTAATTTTTAATGTTTCATAAAATTTATATTTTTTTTTAAAAAAAAGATGTTTACGATATAATTATTAAAAAATAAAATGACATAATTAATGTTAAAATTAATTTTAGTATATTTTAACCATTTGTTAATTTGTATTAGTTAATTTTCAATTTATTTTATTATTTTATTAATTTTTATTTTTGTTTTGAGTAATTTAATTTGTGTAATTTTAATTTTATAGTTTAAATTATTTTTGTTTAACTAGATTAGAAAAATTTATCAATACTTAAAAATTAACTCAAAGTTTCTATGAGATCAATCTCATATTTATTAGATTATACTATTATGTAATTTGTGCACTTGTGACTATTTTAAAACTTGTAAAAAGTCACAACAAGTTTTTGGCACTGTTGCTTGGAACTTAAGAGTAAAATTTTTGGATTTTTGATATATTTCTTCTTTTAGTAGTTAATTTTTCTATTAAAAAAGAAAAAATATTTTATTTTGTCACACCACAATGCTTAAATGAGTTACACTAACTATATCCGATATGATATGTGTTGATTGTGTGGGAGTCTTATGCATGTTTCATATGTGTATTGAATAATTTATGGAGGCCTTTTACTAATCCATATTTTTGAGCCATATTATCCTGATTGGCAAAACCATTCTAATTTTTCATGGCAACAAAATCATTATCACAATAACTTAGGTAGTCAATATTTAGAAAATCAAAATCAGTATTACTCACCTAACCAAGGCTATCTTCAGCATTCTTATGTCCTCACTGAGGTTGTAGATCAATTTAGGCAACAATCGTCATTAAATAACACCTTCAAAGCATTTATGCCAGAGGTTCAAAAGTGTCAATTAGACATTTACGGAAGAAGTTAGAAATTTCAACCAGCAGATTAAATATGTTATCCAAGAACAAGCTAATGCTATAATAAGGTTACAGGTTCAAGCGGATCAATTAGCAACTTTGATGGCAAAAGAGGAGAATGAGGAGTTTTCTAACCAATTAAAGCCTGATCTTGAAGAAAATTATGTATTCAATGAAACATTTAGAGAACAGGTGGTAACATCTACATTTGGTAATCATGTTGATGATAATGATGTAATGCTAGTAGAAAACAATGAGAAGTTAGAAGAGGTTAATAATTTTATGGATAAATAAATTTTAGATGAAGATCACTTCTTCCTAGAGCTTAATGTATCTATCCTTGAAATTGCGGAGATTGAGATCATATGGAGTTTGTGCTTGTGACCCCACTAATAACTCATAATTTAGTCAAGTCGAAAAACTTTACATAGTTTGGTTATATTTTAGAAGTGTTCAAATAAATACAAATTTATTTACTTTTTTTTATATGTTATTAAATTATGGCCTACTTGCGCTGAATTTTTAGATACTCTTGTCAATGTGAAATTAAGATTAATTTATGATACATGTGATTGAAGTGTGATAATGTTTGGTAGTAATTACTATTCATTAGTCGAATTTAATGCCTCTCATATTTTGAAATTTTTATATGAGAATATAAATACTGTCAACTAACAAAAAATAATTTTTGAAATTAAAAATAAATAAAAAAATTTGTTTCTTAATTTACTTGTTCACTATAGTTTAATTTAGCTTTCTTATATTTTTTTACTAACAACTTTTTGGAATTAAATTTTTTCCTTTCTTCTTCTCTCTAAAATGGACTCAGCTAATTACTTGCCAAGTCAATCTTGAGATTATCAAAACCGTTAAAAGATGAAGGTTATATACAAATAAGGTCATTTACAACGGATGCTTCCTCTAAATTTCATCCTAGATTTATTTTCTCACCAAATTAAAACACACTCTAAGCAGATCAATTTTCATGTTAAATTATGTTTCTAAGTTTGAAAGAAATACTTTCCATTATACTATCAACCAGAAAAAGAAAAAGCATAGCATTATTTATTATGAAACTTTAAAACAAAAATTCTATCTCAAAGCACAAATAATCAAGTTTTGGTTTTGAGACAAAAGAAAATTTTGGTTTTCAAATTTTATATTTTCTTTTCGTAGTGATGGTTTTTAGGAATCAATTTGTGTATTAGAAAGAGTAAAAATTTAATATCATTGCATTCTTGATATATTAACCATAAATGATTATTTTAAAATTAATTATATAAAATATTAATTTAGCTTATTACTATTTTCATATTTGATAACGTTTAATTTTTTAGAACAAAATTATTTTTTTAATTCACTTAAGAATATTTTAATTATAAATTATTTAAAATAAAAAATAAATTAATTCAAATATATACCTAATTTATCCTAATAAATATACAAAACAACAGAAAAACAACTTAGGAGAGAGTAATTAAAAATTATTTTCAAGTATTAACATGTTATTTTAATGTTTTATTTTCAAGTTAAAAAAGCAATATGAAATATACAAAATTATGAAGGTACCGTATAACCGTTGAAGGAAACAATCATGGAGGGTGATTATTAATGGGCACGCTGTCCAAAAGTAAGCAACGGATGTCCAAGCACATTAATTTTGTTGGTTGACTTTCCCTGCCTTCTTTCCGTTTCAAATTGTGAAAATCAAAAGAAATCCTTAGACCTAGTGTGTCGCTGTTTGAAGAGAAAGAAAGAATAAATTAAAAGAATTATAAATATAAAAATTATATAACAAAATTTAAATCAAATTTCATCCGTTAAGTGTAATACTTTAGTATTATTTAAGAATTCTTAAAAAATCAGGCGATTACCATTTTTTTAATATATTTCATTCTTTTAAAATAAAAAGTATATTTATTAACACGTATTAGTTTAAATAGAAGTAACTTGAATTCTTTAAATATTATGTTTAAGATTTAATTTTTTATATATGTGAATAGAATATATGCGATTGACAGGCTTCTCCCGCAAAAGACACGATAAAAGGTTAAAAGATTATTCTTTTACTTTTTTAGATAAAAAATACTCTGAGTGCACGTAAAAAAAGTAAAGAGTATATTTTATAAGTAATAGAGTGCAGTGTTTATATTTATTAATCAAAAAATAATTAATTTAAATTTGACAAAATATAAGTACATGATAAATAAATTATAAATTAAAAAAATTTCTCTATATTAATTTTTTCATTAATAGCTATTTACCTATACTTCACTTTTTCTTTTTTTAGTGTGAAGCAGGAATATTTTCACAGAGTTTTGTTCATTTAAATCACCTTATCGTATTAATTTTTTCGTATTGAAAATGATAATTATATATCTATCTCTTTAAAATGAGATTCTTATAAAATAAATCGTAATTCTGGATACATAATTCACTTTTACAATTTTAAAGTATACTCTTTATTTTAAAAAATATAAATCATTTATTTAAAAGTGCCTTAATATCTTTCCATTCTCCTTTTCTCTTATACCCCTTTGCTATTTTTTTGAAAATAATCAATGTTTCAAAAAACTCATTGGATCGAATTCAATCGATTGAACCACCGACTGGATATCACATCAATCATGGTTTGACCATAAAACCACTTGAGTGGTTGAACCGGGAAGAATCGAGTAAAGTCGATAAAACCGATAGAACTGACAGGTTTCATGAAACTGGCCGATTCTCTAAAATGGATTTAAATTTAAAAAAAAAGCAAAACTTCTTATTTTTGTTTTACTCACCTCAAAAGTTACTGATACATATTCATTTGTCCCATTTCATCACCTCCAACGTACGCTGGAAAATTAGGTACATGAGTAAACATATAAGAAAATGAGTTCAAGAATGAGTGTATTCAAGAGAAAATTTTAATAGTACTTAATGAGGAGAAGATAATAAAAATTTATCTAAGGTTGTTTGGTCATATAAAAAAAAATTTAAAAACGTGTATTTTTTTATGTCTATAAACGTGTAGTTTGAAACAAAAAAAAAACATATTGTTTATTTTTTCTAGTCTATTGCCTGATGATAAATTTTTAATTTTAATTAAAAAATTTCTTTATTTAAAATTATTTTTTAAAAAAATAATAAAATAAAAAAGTATCATATAATCTTCATATTTTTTATTTATTTTTATAAATATTTTATAAGTCTTTTAATTTAAAATTAAAAAGCAACTCTCTTCTTTCTTTTTCTGCAAACTCGGACACACTATAAATAATTTCTTCTGATTTTCACACTTTGAAAGGGAAAGAAGACAGAGAAAGTTAGCCAACAAAAATAATGTGCTTGGACAGTGTGCCCATTAATAATCACCCACCATGATTTTCACATGGTTGCTTACTTTCGGACAGCGTGCCCATTAATAATCACCCACCACGATTGTTCCCTTCAACAGTTGTATGGTATATTTCATATTACTTTTTTAACTTGAAAATAAAACATTAAAATAACACGTTAATACTCGGATATAATTTTTAATTACTCTCTCCTAAGTTGTTTTTCTGTTGTTTTGTATCTTTATTATGATAAATTCAATGTATGTTTGAATTAATATATTTTTTATTTAAAATATTTTATAATTAAAATATATTATTAAGAGAATTTAAAAATAATTTTTTTAAAAAATTTCTTTATCAAATATGAAAATAGTAATAAGCTAAATTAATATTTTATATAATCAATTTTAAAATAATCACTTTATGGTTAATATATCAAGAATGCAATGATATTATGTTTTCACTCTTTTTAATAGACAAATTGATTCCTAAAACCCATCACTACGAAAAATAAATTATAAAATTTGAAAACCAAAATTTTCTTTTGTCTCAACCAAAACTTGATTATTTGTGCTTTGAGACAGAATTTGCGTTTTACAGTTTCATAATAATGATGCTATGCTTTTCTTTTTTTTTTTTTCTGGCTGATAGTATGATGGAAAGTACCTTTTCATTTCAAACTTAGAAACAAAGTTTAACATGAAAATTGATCTGCTCACAGTGTAATTTAATTTGGTGAGAAAATAAATCTTGCATGAAATTTAGAGCTTGCATATGGTAAACGACCTTATTTGTATATGACTTTCCCCTTTTGATATTGTTGATAATCTTAAGATTAACTTGGCGAGTAATTAGCTGACTCCATCTTAGAGCATGCTATATATAGCATATTATAAAAATATTTTTAAAATACTACATTCAATGAATTTTTATTATATATTTTTAAACTCTAAACCCTAAAAATATATAGATATAATTCATTAAATGTATATTACTTTAAAAATATTTTTTAAATATGCTATATATAACATATTCTAAAATCGACTCAGCTAATTACTTACCAAGTCAATCTTAAGATTATTCAAGAATATCAAAAGGGAAAGGTTATATATAAATAAAGTTTAAAAATGTGAAAATCATATATATATAATAAAAATATATTGTAAAAATTCATTAAATATAATACTTTAAAAATATTTTTACAATATATTATATATAACATGCTCTAAAATAGACTTAACTAATCACTTGCCAAGTCAATCTTAAGATTACCAAGAACGTCAAAAGGAAAAGGTCATATACAAATAAGGTCAAAAGTGTGAAAATCATGGTGGGTGATTATTAATGGGCACGCTGTCCAAAAGTAAGCAACCATGTGAAAATCATGGTCGGTGATTATTAATGGGCACACTGTCCAAGCACATTAAATTTGTTGGCTAACTTTCGCTATCTTCTTTCCCTTTCAAAGTGTGAAAATCAGAAGAAATTATTGTAGTGTGTCCGAGTTTGCAGAAAAAGAAAGAAGAGAGTTGCTTTTTTAATTTTAAATTAAAAGACTTATAAAATATTTATAAAAATAAATAAAAAATATGAAGATTATGTGATAATTTTTTATTATATTAATTTTTTAAAAAATATTTTTAAATAAAAAAATTTAATCAAAATAAAAAATTTATTCTCTATTTTATTTTTGTTCAAGCTTTTTCATTCAAATATATCTTTATAATATTACACTCAATTCATTAAAATTATAATACGTGAATAACTTAATTATATATGTCATTGAATTAAATATCAAATTTATATAATAAAATTTAAATTAAATTTCAACAGTTAATTGTATACTTCATACTACTTAAGAATTTTTTAAAAATCAAAGTACATATTTATTATTTTTTAATAAATTTGACTCTTTTAAAATAAAAATATATTTTAAAAAGTAATAAAGTACAGTATTTATAGTTATTAATTAAAAAATTAATTAATTTAAATTTGGTAAAATATAAATACATGGTAACAAATTATAAATTTGTAAAATTCTTCTTTATTGATTTTTTCATTAATAGCTATCTACTTGTATTTCACTATTTTTTTTTGTGTAAATCATGAGTAACTCCATAAGATTCAATTTATTTGAACCATATCTTAGGCCTAATTTTTGTAGGCTGATAATGATAATGGTATAATTCTCCTTATATAATAAAATTTTTAAAAATTAAATCACAATTTTTATATCTAGAAATATAACTTACTTCTGCAATGCTAAACTTATATACTCGCATTTCACTCTTCACAGTTTTACACTTCTATTAACTTTCACTAATTGTTATCCTTTGACTTCTTCCTCTCCTTTTCATTGCACTCTGCTTCCCTCACGTTCTTTGTCTTTGCTATTTAAGGAAGAAACTAGAATAGATAAGTTGAGAGTGAAGATATTTAAATATATTTATATAAAATAAATTAAAATATAAAATTATTATATAATAAATTATTTAAAATTATTAAAATAAAGAATAGCAATTAAGATACACGTTAATTTGTTAGTGCTATATTATATGCATATATAACAATAGCTTTTAAATAAAGCGAAATAAATGACCGGAAATTCTTGATTTAGGTGTAAAGCAATGAATACCAAATTTTTAGCCATTTATTTCTCTTTTATATAATGGGTACGTGAGATTATAGTGTACGCATCTAATGTCACTACTAATTTACTTCAATTATACTCTTTGGTTTGCAAGATATAATCATTTTTTTAATTTTGAATTTTCCTTCTACACTTTCTCTTTTAGCCATGTATACGTCCCGAAATAGATTCGGAGATTACGTCACAAATGGTGAGCTGGAGTTTGAGTTCGTCACATTCTGATAAAATCAAACACGACAATATGACACAAGTTTCCCGTTGTTAACATCTCTGGTCGTTGCAGCATCTTTTCATTTTGGGTTTTAAGTTTTAACCCATTAAATTATTATTTATTATTTTTTTATAAATTAAGAGTCTTTTTATAAGATTTAGTTTATTTAAACTGTTCTATAAATTTATTTCTACTTGAGTCAGAAATAATAATAGTAAATTTTTTTTATAAAATATAATTTTTTAAAAATTAAAAACTGTAGTTTTAATACTTAAAGGTATAACTCGCTTTCACTATATCACTACCTATTATTAAAAAAGTAAAGGTGTATGTGTGAAATGTGTGGCCACTGTCCAATTATTATTCATTGTTGTACGTCGGTTGATGATATCTCCGAATATCATATTTTCATGATGGGTTTTAATCCATCAAATTATTAAAAAATGTTTGTAACTTATTAAAAGTCATTGTAACGATGCATGATATGTATTTTTTTTATCTTTTAACCATTCATATGCTTTATTAAAAAATTACATATTATATGAGGTTATTTTGATATAAAAATTATTAATATTTTAAAAAAATTGTAACATTTTAAGCTAAAATTATTTAAAAATTTTAAAATTTTTAAAACTCTTCAAGTTGTGATTTTATTTAAAATTATTTTAATTTTATTAAAAATCAATGTGATGATATATAATATGTTATTTTTTTGTGACGCATCTTAATGTACTTCTTATTGTGTTTTTTTTATCAATAATATATCCCTTATTGTAGAAAAAATTCTTAAGTATTTAAGAAAGAAGACATTTATTTTATTTTTTATTATTTAATGATAACTATATCAATTTTATGAATTATTGTTACTTTTAAAAAATTTTAATTTAAACAAATAATAATGATCCATAAAATTAATACAATTACTATGAAATAATATAAAATAAAAAAATATTTTACTCTTTAAAACGTAAGAATCTATGGTCATTGTAAAGGACTATGTGTGAACCGTGTGACCATATCAGTGGTCCGCACCACATGCACCCTTTAAAGTTTTTGTCTCTTTGTCTCTTTTTTCCCATTACTGCCTCACATTACGGATGCGTGTTGTGCTTGCGGTTTTAAAGTGAGAAAACCACATATCCACACTTCAGGAAATAGGAGTGGCAGAAAATGTCATTTATTATATTTTTGATATCACGATTAGATAGATAAGGGTTTTGTTACGGTAAAGGTTAGAAAAATAGTCTTTTAAAGCTTTGTTTTTCAGAAAATGTACTAAATTTATATTTCGTAACAGACACAGCATTAAAAAGTATATAAAAAAATGATATTTCGTAAAAGATAAAGTGTTAATGAGTCCCATTACTAACTTTTTTAATTTAAATCTGATTAGAATCCTCTTCTATTATTTTACTAATAGAAGAGTATTCTATTAGAGAGAAAAAAACATACAAAACCATAAAATATAAAAAGTAAATTTTATAATATATCATAATGGATCTTAATATAGTATGTGCTTATCTCTCTAACAAGATAGTCTTGTTATAAGAAAAGATTTAAATCCTTTACCAGTATCCTTAGAATATATGTTAACAAAATTCTTTAAATAATTGCATTTTAAGTTAAATAAGTTCTTATGTTTAAATTTGATTTATTATAAACATAAAAAATTTTTACACTATCATTTAATCATGTATTATAAATCGTAGACTTTTTAGATAATTATTATTATAATAATCAATATTTTTTAATGATATGTCATCACATAATTAGATGACAGTATAAACAATTTTACATTGACAGTAAATTAAAGTTAAATCTTATAACAAAACGAATGAAAAATCTAAGTACGATTATAAAGTATATCAAGTTGAATCTTTAGAGATAAAATTTTTGAAAAAACCTTGATGAGAGAATGTTTCATCATTAAATATATTTTATCATTTTATATAATGCTTTCTTCTTGTTGCAAAAAAATGATAAAAAGGTTAAATTATTCTAAAACTATCAATTATGAGGATGCCAGTGACATGTTTAAGATCTTAGAGGGACAAGAAAAGGTCTACCTAGATGATTATCTCTAAGAATTTTATTTTATTTTATTGTTTGTGTAAAAGAGAATTACTCAACTAGGTGTTAGGGGATCTTCATTAGAAGGAATGACTATCAAGCAGGACTAGTTGTCAAATGAATTATTTGAATCCTTAAACATAGAGAATTCCAAAAAATTTAAAAAGAATTTACTATTTATAATTAACAAGATTAATTGTAATTTGAAATTATGATCATTATTATATAATTAGTAATGTTTTCATATAATTCTTTTTTCAAAATTATTAACAAAATGAGGGGAAAAAGTTATTATGTCTCTATCATTGGTTGTTGTACATTAAATATCAAGTTGACTATACACAAAAATGACGGTACTAATTAGTGATTTTTTTTTTATAATATTTATGAAACTAGCATTTTCTATATTGCTAAAATACATAATTTCCATTAGAGCAAAGTTGTGACACATAGGCTTCACAATTTCAACTTGCTCCGTGGGTTCGGAACTAGTTTTCTACTGCACCCCGCCGGGCTTGAAGCGGGTTAGGGTTGGTTATTCTTGTGAGATAGGTTGGATGTGAATTTGGGGTCAACCCCTCATCTCACCCTAACCTGCATATCTTATCTATATTAAATTTATATTTAAAATATATTTTAATTTAGATATTATTGTGTTAATTTATTTATTTAAATTTTGAATAGATGTAACAAAAGTATGCTTATTTAGACATTTCTTTTAATTTATATGAGATTATGATTGTTTTTTAACATTATGCTTGATTACAATATAAATTTTTTAAAATATTCATGAGTATGGAGTTGAGTGGATACGGTATGAGTTTTTAATATTTTTATAGGAGTGAATTCAAGGTTTGATCCTTAAGATCAATGGGACTGGTAGTGATGGGTTATATATTATTTTGAGAAGTACGGGTGGGTTATGTTGGACAAAAACCCGCCCCTTCTTACCCTATTGCCATACCTAGTGACACAAAAGCAAACTCATTAAAAAGCACTATTATTCCACAATCATTCATATGCTTGATATATTTTTCGAAGGGTAAACTTCATTTTTTTCCCCTAAAGATATAAGTGTTTTTACTAATTTATTTTAATTTTTTTAAAAAATTTTGTTATCAATTTAGTTTCTAAAGTTAAAAAGTGACATCAAAATTATTCTTTTGCATATGGACTGGGACAAAATTGACAAAATTTTAATGATTAAGGAACTAAATTAATGATAATTTTGTATAACTGAGAGACTAAATTAATAATATTTTTCTCATTATGAGACTAAATTAGAATTAATTTTTTTGAAGGACCAAAATGATATTACTTTCTGGATTTATGGATTAAATTAATGATAAAATTTTTTAGAGGATTAAAATGATGACATTTATATATTTGAAAAAAAAGGGATTTAATCTATTTTCAAATTAATGACTAGAAAGTAAAATAAAGTTTTCTTCTGATTATATTTTTGTGTAAAATATATTAGATTTAAAATCTTTTATAACCGTGGTTGGCTAACCAATATAAAATTATTATACTCGATTGGTTAAGCATGATTATTGTATTAAAAGTTGGGGAGAATAAAATTTGGGTACTGGGAATTAAATCTATATTGTTCAAAGACCAATTCAAAACTAGCAGTGCTTATTTATCATGATTTGTATTGTCTAAACTGTCATCGCAGTAGTTTAAATTTTGTGTAGAGATATCACTGTAAGCTTCAGTTGAGATTAATGATGTGTTTTGACTTTAAAATGTGATAACTTCTTCACTTAAACTCTTTTTTTTTTTAAATTGCGTATTACAGACACTCTATCTAAGGTTTTAAATTGCAGTTACGATTATATTGCAGTTAAAGTCGCGTTGCAGCCGTCGCAGGCTTATGTAGACTAATGCAAGCCGATGTAGAACGCAATTGCTGTATGTCGCGATCACGGCGGCTTGCATTACATGATGCTATCCATAATTTAAATCCTTGACTCTACTATTTTTTTTTTTGACGTTCCTTGACTCTATTTTCTAATATAATATAGCAAGAACATGCAGACCAATGTAAACAAAACTTTATTTTTATCATGGTACAAATAATAAAGAACCTTTTAATTTAAAGCGGGTGAAGAAATTGGTGGTCATAACACACGTGAATCTACCAGCTCTCAAGGCTATAAATAGGGCACTAAAGCTACTACATGCACCATCCGACAACAATCCTCTGTATCTTCGAAACCATATCCCAAAAGAGTTCCAACCCATTTGTTCCCAAAACCAATCATGGCCAGCCTAGTAAAATCTATTCTTCATGTTGGTGACAATGACCATAACCCATTAACCATGTCTGATGAGCAGATCTTGGAGCAAATCTATTCAACCAATGTCCACAGTGACACTAAGTTTGATGTGGACTCTCTTTTCACCCTTGCTGAAAACATTCTCAAGCGTTCAACCCAGATTGTTGACAATGTTGTGCAGGTATATGCACCTCCACACTTATTCCTTTTTTATTGTTAATTTTCTAAATTTGTTTTCTGGCATTTTGCCAATTTCATTTTTGTCTTCTTGTTCTTCTTTGTGTGTCTAAATACTGGTGGATTGTTACAGGGAACCCATGGAAGCCCAGAGCATATAGATGACAAGATTCCCAAAGCTAGCTTCTCCTCTCCATTGTGTACTCTGAAGCAAATTTCTTCTGAGGTCATTAACTAACCTTTGATATCTACAAGCTAAACTAACTAAACTTATAGAAGTAATCAGTAAATACAACAATATCTCTGCAATATATATATATATATATCTCTGCAATATCTCTTTGTATGTAAACTTACTGGTTTACTAGATTATAATATAAATAAGCACTTTCTTACTTTGATTAATAAAAAAGATACAAAAAGCTCTCACATATGTTAGATAATCAAACCACAGGGGGCAAAAAACTAACAGAATCAACTATAAAAGGATAAAGTGATAAAATTGAAACCATAGAGTGACGAAGTGCTATTACTCCAAACTGGAGGGGCAAATTGAATTTAATGAATATAACCTTTTTTTTTTTTTCTAAGGAGCTATCATTTGCTAGTTAGGAGACCTAAACACAGCAAAATATTTTATTATATTATCATCATCATAGATCACAATTACAATGAAATTAATTGCATGATTGTTGTAGATGTCTTGTAAGGTTCCAGGTGAGGAAATTGCTCACAAGACCACATTGACAATACTCAACAAGTTGTCAAGCTGCCCCTGGGATGCAAAGGCAGTACTTACTCTTGCGGCTTTTGCTCTAGAATACGGGGAGTTTTGGTTGCTTTCTCAGTCACCGCCAACAGACTCACTCGCCAAATCTGTAGCCATACTGAAGCGAGTGCCTGTGCTCACCAAGCCTTTAGCTGTGCAAAAACACCGCCAAGCCATTTTGGAGCTCAACAATCTCATCAAGGCCACATTGCAAGTGATTGAGTACATCTTTGAGCTCGAGAAGCTTACCTCTTATGACACAAGGGATGTTCCAGCTTTGGTACCTGCCATAGAACAAATCCCAGTTGATGTCTATTGGGCTATCATCACCATTGTGGCAATTGTTACTCAAATCGATTGCCTCACTAGTAATTCGTAAGTTACTACTATTAATAAACCAATCAATTCATTGATGTCTAAATATTCACTAATAATTGTTTTATGACTTCAGGAAGGAAAGGCAGGAATTGGCCCCATTTAGTCAGAAGATTAACATCGTACTCAGCAAATTGAGGAAGCATATATCACTATGCAAGCAACAGATAGGTAATTAATTGCATCAAGATTATTATTATTATTTTTCATTTTCCCAACTTCAAATGTAAAGATGGTATTTTTTTTAATTGTCGAAGAAGCATTGGAATGCTAATATAATTGATTTTATAATTGATGACGAGAAAATTATTTGAATTCTCAGAGGAGGCAGAATATATCAAGAAACTCAGGAAAATCTTTCAAACTCCAACAGAAATTATGGAGGTGTTTAAGGTGCTAATATTTTGGAAGGACACTCCACAAAAGCCCATATATGATGGTGCAACTAAAACAACGGTTTGTAACATATATATGCATCCCATGGAAATTTTTGAAAATTTAGTTCATGAGTTTGAAAGTTGTATAGTTAGCATGTTGAGGTAGCCTTAACTTTTATTTTGATTTTGTTGTGGAACTAGGTTAATATTGACGTGCTGAAAAAGAAGAACATACTTTTGTTCATTTCAACCTTGGACATTACTGAGGAAGAGATCTCCCTTTTCACACCAATTTATGAAACAACGAAAAAAGAAAACAAGCATAAGATTGTGTGGGTTCCCATTGTGGAGGAATGGAATGACCAGTTAAGGAAGAATTTTGAGTTTCTGAAGTCTAAGATGCCTTGGTATGTGTTGCAATACTTTGCACCCATAAAAGGCTTCAAGTTCATAAAAGAGGAATGGAAATTCACGAAGAAGCCTATGGTTGTGGTGATGAACCCCCAAGGAAAGATTGAGCATTCAAATGCATTCCACATGATTCAAGTATGGGGGGTAAAGGCCTTCCCTTTCACTCAATCCTATGAAGTAACACTTACCTCGAGAGAAAGTTGGATTAGTTCCTTGGTGGCTAACATTAACCCACGGATAATCACAGGCGTAAGTATTTGAATATTCACATAAACCTTATCCAAATGCATATTTTTAAAATTTTATGTACAACACACTCCTAGGATTGTGTTTAAATTGTCATTCACGTTTTAACTAAGAAATTATCTTTGACAATATTTAACAAAAATTCTGTTTTCTTTGAAAAAGATGAAGGAGGAAAAGTATATCTTCTTTTATGGAGGCAAGGATAAAGAATGGATCCAACAGTTCACTAAGTATGCAGGCGTCTTAGCAAATGATGCAACTCTTAAGGAGAAAAAGATATTAATTGAGCTATTTTGTGTGGAGATGGAGCACCCAAAACTTATTAACCTCTTCTGGAAGGGGATAGAGAGTTTGTTTATTACCAAGATGCACAAGACAACCAACACTGTAACTCAAGAGGTCCAAAAACTGCTTTCCTACAAGAATGAGACTGGATGGGCTCTTCTTAGTAAGGGCTCTACTGTGTGGTGTTGACTGGCCATGGAACCACCATTTTCAAAACAGTGGCAGAGTTTGACAAATGGAAAGAGTTGGCAATCAAGAAGGGGTTTGAGATCACCTTCAGAGAGCAACATGAGATGGTTGTTCGCACCACTCACCGTTGCTCCCATCTTGAAATCCCTAACGTGGCTGGAAAAATACCAGAAGCCATCAAGTGTCCAGAGTGTCCTCGCACAATGGAACTGTTTATCACCTACAAGTGCTGCCACAATGAGAGTATTCCTAATGCTGATCATTAATTTTCTAGCCCTTTGGCATTTGTTGTGAACTATTATGCATGTCATGTGTGTACTATTATGTATTGTTGTTGAGCATATTTCAGTAAGCCCATTTTATGTATTGATGTGTAATATGGCCATATAAGTCATGCATTATCGTTGATCAGAGTAAGATCACGAAAGCAACTAGAATAAGGCCATTTGTTACCTTTGTATTATTAAATTATATGAATATAAAGAGTGTAGTTTCTACTTTTTAATTAACAATTGGGTTAATTTTTTTAATTACCTTGGCTTTTTGATGACGCAAGGGTTAGATATGACGGCTACAATAGTCTTGATTATCAGCGGTGTTTGTTTGAATTGGTGAAAAATGGTATGATCAAAGATTTGAAATGAAAATGGAGACAATGAAAATGTGGAAAGGATACGCTTCACCCCATACATTTTGGATATTTCCGTTGCATGAAGTGAATTGAAAGTGATTTTCCACCATCTACTATGAATGAATTTAAAACATTTCCATCATACTCAATTCAACCCTTCTCTAGTTTTCGCCTTTTTATTTTCATATACTTAAACAAGCATAGCCTAGGGTTCCTTTGGATAAGTTTCTAAAAAAAACACTTTTTTTATATATCTTATTTTAATAATTTTTTAAAGAAAAAGTAATTTTATGTTTGGATACAATATTTAAAAAGTATTTTTCAATAATAAAAAAAACTTTTAAGTTTATTTGGATAAAAAAGAATAGAAGCACTTTATTTATATCAAAATTACTGAAAAAGATATCCAAATGCAAGATATAATGAGTTATGATATGTAAGATATGATTAAATGGTTTATCATAATTGAGACGGTAAAGTTTTCAAGTATGTTATGATAGCTGCGTCATGAAAAATGAGACGTAAGGTAATAAAAAATATGTCTAATTTTGTACCCAAAGACTTAACAACATGTTGCTGATGTTATTATATTTTACTTTCTCTAAGTGGTATAGTTAATTCGATTTAAGGTATTAGAATATAATGACTTAAATTTACATTGCTTAAAATGTAATTCACAAAACTACTTAGGGAGGTTTATGTGAATAAGGTTTATAAGGTAGAAAAAGAGAGGATATGAAATATAATTTTTAATAAAGGTAAATGATATTTTTGTCATGAAATTATATTAAAAATCACTTCTCCTTCTACTTTTTTTAAAAGCTAGAAATCATTGACTTTTTAAAAAAAGATGTAAATTAATTTTTTTTAACTTTTACTTTTTTAAAAGTTACATTTAAACAAACTTCAAAATATGTTGAAGCACTTATTTTTTAAAAAAAAAATACTTTTTTTTAAAAAAAGTATATCCAAACGAGCTTCCTAATAGTATGTTTCGATTAGATGATTTTGAAAATTATCAATTTGGATGGAATGAAAATGAATAGAAATCTAATATTCTTTTTTGGGGATCAAATAGGCTAGAAGCGAGAATGAACTCATCAACAGTTAGTCAAATTATTTCAAGTCCAGACATCTTCATTGAAAAGTTAGTAAGCTATTCTATGTTTAATTTTTGAAAAATATTTATTACACATTATTCTTTTACTATTTCCTTACACATTTTTATTTGAAAAAAATAAAAATGTATATTAAAATATATTTCTTTATTTTTATTATAAAAAAATAATATAAAATTAATAACTAAAAATAATATGTAAATAATATCCTTAATTTTTTATCTTTATGATAACTAGTGCTTATATGATTATAGTAATGGCCAAAAGGTAACACTATTTATTTTACGTAGCTGTAGATCGACAACGTGAAACTTGTGTGCCATTATCGTGATTTGATGAGAATGTGACAAACTAAAAACTCCAGCTCACGATTGTGACGTAATCGGCGAGTCTATTCTTAGAAGTATGCATAGCTAAAAAAGATTAACGAAAAGTGTAGAATGAAGAATTCAAAAATAAAAAGAATTATTATAATTCTTTAAATAAAAAGCATAATAAAAGAAAATTAAAAAAATCATTATTTTATATGTTTGTACTGCTTTTTTTTTTCCTTTCAAATTACACGTTTTTGATAATAATTACTAAAATAACTTTTTATATGACCAAACTACTTTAGAAAAAGTTTTATTATCTTTTTCTCATTAAGTGTTATTTTTATTATAGTCAAATTTATTCGTTCTATGTAAATTTTTTTTATAATATTATTTATTTATGTGTTAATATATTATTAAAAAATTTAATTATATGAATAATTATTTAAAAAGTTAAACTTATTTATTAATGTATTAACATATTATTAAATGATAATATAAAATAACTTTACAGTATTCATAGTAGTTAAAAGTTAAACTCCTTCAATAAAAAAATTTAATTTTAATTTATTATTAATATAAAATTTTTTTTATACTAACATTTAATCATATATTAATATGTCACGAAATGAGTTTGATCATAACATTAATTACTTAAAAAATTTAATATTTTTAATGATGTGTTAATAAATAATTATATGATAATATAAAAAAATTTATATTGACAGTGAATAAAAATTAAATTTTTTTATAAGCGCATTAAGTAGGGCTTTGATTTTAAGTTTTTGAAATGTTTATTAATATTTCAATTCCTTTTTATTTTTATTTTTTTTGGTATGTCAAAGGGGCTAAAATGCCCAGAAACAAAAACTACAAACCAGCAATATCCTTATAAGTACAAACACCTATCAGATCTCCTAAAAATAAACTACTCAATCCAAATGGGACTTGAGGGAAAAACTTGTAAGCCTCCTCCATGCTGTACAACCCAATTTGCAAGCCAATCTGCACACTGGTTCCCTTCTCTAAATGTATGAAAAACCTGAACCCTCCACTCCATTTGTAACCAAGCTCGAATCTGAGTCAACAGATGCGACTCTCGAACAGCTTTACCAATACTGGTAAGCAATGAGACCACAGATGTGGAATCACTTTCAACAATGAGATGTGAAGGGCATCCTTTAGCAGCTCTGATAAGCCCACCACAGCCAAGCTAACCAAGGGCATCCTTTAGCAGCTCCGTCTGTGTCAAGTTTAGCCCAACCATGTGGCGGTGGGCACCATTTAATTTAAACTTGAGATGTGAACCCAACCTGCTTTGTCGATGCACCTGCATTGATGGCATTGAGAATATCCGAGACATACCCCTAAATGGCTCTCCAAGGCTCTGTTGGCCTTTCGAAATCATCTTCATGCACCTGTTTATTTCTCCACCACCACCACGCAAACGAGTAGGTAACAAAGAAGAAATGAGCCAATTCCTTTTTATTTATTTTACAATTTAAACCTTATATATTTTTTTCATAGATTTTTTGGTTTTATTTTTATTTTAATTAAATATGATGTTATAGAAGGCCAACTACAGTACTTACAAACTCCTCTGGAAAAACAAGGTTACTGTTATTTTTTGGTTGATTAAATTAATCCTAAATTAATTATAAAAATTAATATACTTTGTTATTTAAAGAATTTAACTAATTCCAAGTTTGGAAAAGCTTTTTTTAGAAAGAAATTATTTTTTTCAAAAGCTTGCTTAATAAAATTTTAATTATTATATGTTTTGATCACAAAATAAATTAATATAAACATATGTTAAATTAAATTATTGGTGTCACGTAAATTGGTTGCATTATCATGTGTGAATAAGATGAGTGGCGTGCACATTGCAATTGATGCAATTCACGTAATTAAAAAATAGAAATATTATAAAATAAAAATTAATTTATCTTATTAAATAATTTTAAAAAATAACAAATTTTTTTAAATGAAAATAAAAACTAAGAGAAAATGAAAGAGAAATATTAAAAAATGGAACAGATATGATGGGAAAGGAATAGAGAGAAAAAAAAAAGGTGAGACAAAGAAAGAATAAATCTTTCTAGAAAAAGAAAAATCTCTTCCGATAACTTCACGACGCACATATAAGTTATTGCTTATGTATTGGGATGATATATGATGACGATGCAAGTATGGGATTCACACTTGAGTTGTCATGGATCATGAGTATATTGTATTAATTTAGTTTGTGTTTATAAAAGTATATAATCAAATTGTTGAAAAAAATTATTATTTTATAAACATTAAGTAAAATCAAACATGTGCATAATAGATTTAAAAAATTAAATTCGTAATGGCAAAGATTTAGTTGGAAAACAAAGGTATAGTGTCAACTAAGTTTTATCCATTTATATGTATGAATTAACTAATATAACGTTATCATAATATTTTATTATTCTTATACTTATTTTTTTTTCATTGTTTGTACTTTATTTTCCAACATTTGTTATACCGTATAGTATGATTGGTCTTATAACTGTCCCGTGGATATTTTTCTTTTCAGTTTGATAGGTATTTTGTAATTTACAAATTACGTCTAAAGCATTTTTTCATTACATTTATTTCGCTCGAATTTTGTGTGTGACATCTCCATAAATCTTTCCGTGGCTTTGTAAATATATATTCATGAGACCCACATGATGCAAACTCTCATCCAAGATATTTTAGGGAATTTAAAGTTAAAAAAAATAGAACTTATTTAAAATGATATAAGAATATTTTTCGGGAATCTTCATCTCTAATTGAAGAAAAATAATCTTTCTTTTTTCTTAGAACATAAGGGGTTGGCCTGATTAATGGTTAAATAAGTGTGTTTCTTAATTTAACTACTTGAATTTAAATCTTGAGCTAATACTTAAGGAATTAATTTCATTAAATGACCCAGGTCAATATGGGAGTTGTTTCGATTATTGTGAAAGTTGACTTAAGGGTACTCTTATTGTATAACAAATAAATTTTTTTAAATAATCAACCTAATAATCTTTCTAATGTACTTAATAAAGAAAATATTATCTTAAAACTTAAAAGGAATATATATTTTCTTTGTTATTAATTGAGAAAAATATTAAGTTGATTTTTAAAAGATTTATAATTTTTCAAAATAAAAATAAGTGCGTGCAATGTTTTTCCTTTGTAAAATAAGTGCAATGTTATATTGTATCGATAAATTATATATAATTCTAAAAATATATTTTCGTGAGCTTATTTAACTCAAAATGTAATTATCTATACATCTTTAGATAATTGTGATAGTAAACCTTAAATAAATAACATTATTTTTAGAAAATAGCAAAAGGAAAAAAGTGAGAAGAAAAGATAAAAGAAGATCTAGAGTGATTCATAAATAAAGAGGATTATTCTTATATCCATTTTTTTCTAAAATACTTGCATTTTACATTAATTATCAACTATTTATTGATTATTAATTATATTTTGTAAAATTCTAACAAATAATAAATGTTTAACCACGTATCAAAATACTAATACCCTAATTAAAGACGCTGCCAACTTCTGTAATCAAAGTCTGTGAGGACCAATATATACTTTTTTTCCCTGATATGTGACTAGTTTTCACACTTTGAAGGGAAAGGACAGAAACAAAGTCAAACATCAAATACATGTGGTTGAAAGTTGTGCAGCCTGTTTGTTTAGGCTTATTTTTAATGCAAATGTGAGCAGAAATGTGAATAGAATGAAAAGAAATACTCATTTCCATTTCTTTTCTATGATTATAAAGCAATGAATTCCATTCCTAAAATTGATTAAAGAATGGAATGAAAAACAATAAAATGACTATACTCATATTATAAAATAAAAATATTATTTTAAAATATTTATTTATACAAACTATTATATTTTTATACATATTTGCTTTTCTTTATTCAATGTTAGTATGGATTTATATATGTAATATCCCTAATTTATGAATAAAAATTAGTCCAATTTAATCTTTTTCTTCATATAATTTATATAATTTAATCTATTACTCAAGCTAATTTCATATTTTATGACTAAATTCAAATAGGAAATATAATACAACATGAAATTACTATAAAGGAAGTATATAAAATACTAAAATGAAAATTACACCATAAAAAACTCCATGTCAAAGCATATATATAAAATGTTAAAAATTACACTACCAAAAACCTCTGAAGTACACATCAGATCTTGAGGTGCAATTCTTGGATCAACTTAACCTACAACATTCAAGTACTTGAAAAACACAGTCAACAATGTTGGATCACTAATTTTGTTGAGTTTCTTTACTTTCTTAGTTTCTAAATGTATACTTTTCCTCTTCTCTTGCTATGCTGCCTCAGTCCCAGTTCCTGTAAAATATAATGTCCAAATTAAACACTTCATTTATATAATGGAGGCCTTGTAGATATACACTTTAAACAGACACAACACAAGTATAAATTATAATAAACCAATAACTTTGAATTAAACAAATTTGCCTTCAGCTCTCAAATTGAAATTAAAGCAACCATATATTTGGCAAAAAGTGTATCCCTAGTCCCCTCACCAGCCCAAAACAAAAGTCTGATTGGTATTAAGTTAATTTGCAAAATGTCTAATTTTTAGCATATTTGTGAATATCTAAATTTTAGGAAAAAATCACTTTGTTTTGAAAGCTCTCAACAAAATTTTAATTATAAATTATTTTGTCCACAAAATAATTAAGTTAGTCCAAACACACATAGGATGACTTTGATTTTTTATTAAAGCTGTATATCTTTCTCCCTAATAACCATATTGTAAAGTTAATATTGTAGACATGCTACAGATGAAATCTTAAGGGAATACACAACCTACTACCCTAGTAATATCGTATTAATCCACTTAAATAGGATACTACCAATCAGAGTCTTAGAGTATGTATGGATGAAAGAATTTGGAAGGAAAGCAAAGGGATGGTTGATTTTTTAATTCTAAAATGAGAAAATTATAAAATTATAAAATTGAAAAAGGGAGAATATAAAGGCTATATAATAATCTCTCATTTTATTCTTTCAATTTAAAAAATTCTGAAATAGAGACAATTTTTAATCAAAATAAAAAATTTATCCTTCTTTTCTTTTCTCGTCTAATTCTTCCATCCAAACATATCCTTAAAGTCATTAGCCAAATGTAGGATGGTATGATAAAAATGATTTTACTTTGGTTTTCCACAATCAACGTCCCTTAAAGTATAAACCATATCTTCTTATCTTAGTAGTATAAACACATACATACTCTCCTCCTCCATTCTTGCACTCCCATTTATCAAGAGGGGAAGAGAAAGTATCTCAAATTAACATCTACAAGTCAGAATTTAGAAAATAACAGTCTTCATTCCACCTATGTTATAGACTTTACTCGAAGACAAATAGTCAAAATATGCAGCCAAGGCTAATCTTTTTAGATCCCTAAAATCAGCAAATATTCAAGTATTAATAGCATTTATATAATTGACCTAAACTTTAAATTCAAGTATAAATCTTAAAAATAGATCAAATTTTCCAGAGTGCCCTAAACTTCCTCATTGTTGAAATTCTTAATCATAACCTTTTTGTTATCAAGCATTTATTTGAGGGACATGGAGCTGAATCAGAAATTTGAAAGTAAATTACATTTTGAGAACAAGATGTAAGAATAAATTAGTAGTATTAATAGCATAAGGGCATCACTATATGATTTAAAGAAAAACATATTTCAGCTAACGAAGGTTGGCTAATCTTTTTGGCCTTCTGTTCATGTTTTGCCATAACTTGGGGGTTTGATTTTTGGATTTTTCCATTGGTGAGTCATCTGTAAGTATCCTTATAAGTATTCAATAAGCTCAGGGGCATACTCTGATTCTAGATGGGAGCGAGCCTTTCCCTGAATCTAAATTTTAGTTTATAAAAAAAAGAAGATACATATCCTAGGACAGTGGTCCAAAAATCATATGAAAGGTTTGTATTAAAAACACTTCTTGAAGAAAGTGTATATACAAGAACAATACAATACAACAGTTACCAATACAAGTAATTATTGTGCCTTTTGAGATCGAACCAATGTATTTAGGCCAAACTCAAAACTTATTAAGAAAATTGATAAACTGATATATAAAAACTCAACTAGAACATAAACTAAAAGAGTTGAATATTATGTATTACTCTTTTGATGCCACTTTAACTTTTTCTAGGATTGCTAAGCAAGACTTTAGATGATATTTAATAAAAATATTTTTTAAAATGTTATTTTTTTTACTATGCTTATTCCTTCCTTCTACCTCATAGTCGGTCAGAGTCACCACTCCTAGGTCTTTCAGAAGCGTTATTGTAGCAGCGTGATAGTTAACGAGCGCAGAAGTGAGGGGAGTACCTACAAGGTACTACGATGCTTAAGTCAGTATAAGAGCTATATGGAAAGGAGATAGTAGAAAGAAAACATACTTGGAGATGTGCTCCTTAGTGGGTTTATATAGGCGTGGTGTCATTGATGCTATGCTAGAGTTATAGACAATGATTGTACTGTGGCTAGAATTTGAGGCGAAAATAATGTTAGGCCTGGAATCTGAGCATTTAACATGGCATTTTGGGGGATATTCTTAGTTTGAATATTCCTGATTCTAGCACGTGTGCCATATAGGTAGCTAATGGGCCTGGTCCATAGTTATCCTAGGCTTGGTATGACCCACTAGCATCCCAGCTCTGAAGCATAGACTGATTGAGCTATTGTTGGTGTTAGATAGTTGGGCTCCATTAGTTTGTTTGACCCACTACCCCCTAGCTCGAAGGCAAAGATTGACCGAGCTGTGAAGGGCTATTGTTTTTTACTTGTTATCCCTTAATTTGGGTCCCTAGTTGATTAAGTCAGTCAAGTCTCTATCTTTTCTTTGTGTTGGGGGACATGTACTTGAGTTATTTGTTTCCCACTTATCCTTTTTTGTGTAATTTAGGTATTGCAACGTGGAGAGTCTTAATTTCGTAGCCATCATGTCCTTTTAATGCTCTAGGGGGTTGCAATGATTATTACTTTTAATTTAAAATGCACCTTTAGATCATTATAGTTATCATTGCATTCTTGTCTATTGGATGTGGCGGTTTGTTATGTTGGTGCATCTATGCCGTTGATCTTAATCTAAGAAAGTGAAATGGTTTTCTTTAATATAGGATATTGCAACCCTTTTATTTTACTTGCTTTTTCACTTCTGCTTTGCTAGGTTTGCTTCACTGATTTCCATTTTTGATTTCTTACACACTACTTTTTCTAGGTATTTTGGCTTCCTTTCCTTTTATTTCATTTGGGTTTTGATTGTTTGTGCTTGGAGAATGGTTCGTATGGAGATTTTTTATGACAATGGTGTCAATCTTGGTGAAATGGATTCTAGCCAAAATAATGTGGAAGTTTCTATAAGGGATTTGGGAGATTCTAGTCTAGGGGAGGCTTCAGTGAGTACAATTAGTGATATGGCTGCTCTTTTTAGGGGTCTTAGGCCTATTGCCCCTATTACATTTAGAAATGCGTGTTTTGGGGGGTTATCTTGGTTAGTTAGAACGGGTAAAAAAGATTTAAGGGCTTTGGATTCTTATGGCCTAATTTCTCTAAACCCCACATGTGATTTGGTCGATGTAGGTATGGTGGGGGAATTGTCCAAGCGTATTGAGTTGTATGTGCATGAATTATGCAAGGAAGATGCTTCAAATGTCGAGGTTAACTAATTAGCTCAAGGTGTTTGGGTTGCAGAGGTTTGGTCAATTAATGATGGAGATTATTCTTGGGAGACCAACGAGGTGTTGTGAATAGTCTCTGTTTATGATCTGAATAATGTTGTGAAAACCTTGGTTGTGTGTGTTTCTTTTGACCGAACGGATGGGAATGAAAAGTACATTTCTGAGCCTTGTTCTTTTCCCAACCGTGTTTGTGTGGCTCGATCATCAAATCTAGAGCCTGAATGATGCTTTTTCTTTCTTCAGGCTGAAGTTAGTTCTTCCTTTTTCTAATTTCCAATGTCGCGTCTTAACTGTCCTTGATTGTGCTCTTAGTCAGCTTCATCCCAATAGCTGGGCTTTTATAAAAAGTTTTGAGGTCATCTGTGACTATTTTGGTTTAGTACTAAACACTTTAATTTTTCTTTTCTTTTTCACAATCCTATTTCTATTAAGGGAAGTGTAGGCCAGCTTTCCTTGACTAGTGTTAGAGGTTGTCAAATTCTTAAGGCCTTTGATTCTTTATACATGGGTTTCAAGCCTAGGTTTTTTAAGCTGAGGCCTCGGTCGGAAGTGAACCTTTTTTTTTTAGATGATGATGGGGGTGAAGAGGTTTCCCATGTATTAGTCTGCTTTTTCGGTTAATATTCCTGGGTTAGGATATGGTAGCCTACCTCCAACCGATTAGGATGAAGTGAAAAAGATTTTGAAGTTGCCTACCTTTGAAGTACAACCATTGCTAAGCTGCAACATCATGAGGTGGCTTTGAAACAACATTTTCGTAAGTTTTTGTTGTTTCTGGGTTTCTTTGGTCATTCAGTATTTGGTTTTTGATTTACTTTTGACAATCTTTGTAGTTTCAAAGGCTCTAAGAGTAGATATCTAGGCTACTCTAAGAAAAAAGAAAAGAAAAGCTCAAGCTTTAAAAAAAACAAGTAGTGTCTGATACCTAGGTTGAGAAGACAGTTGAAGCAGGCATTAATCCTTTGGTTTCTTCAATTTTGATTGATAATGCTGACAAGTGCCGCAGATTAGCTCCTATGAATGGTGGATTGGCTGGGGGAGCAGCTTCAATCTAGGGCAAGGAGCAGGGTTTGGAGAAGGAAACTACATCCTTGGTTTAGTCTATTTAAGGTTCTTGGCCTATAGGTCAGGAAGTTTCCTTTTCATTGATTTTGACTGATAATGCTGACAAGCACTGCAGATTAGCTCCTATGAGTAGTAGATCAGCTGGGAGAGCAGCTTCAATCAAGGGCAGGTAGCAGGGTTTGGAGAAGGAGACTATATCCTTGTTTTAGTCTATTCACGTTTCTGGGCCTATAGGTCAGGAAGTTTCCTTTTCTTTGTTTGACCCACAAATGGTTTTAAGTTTTTTGAAGGACTTTGATGGTTCTTCATAACAAATTCGGTCTCTATAGGGTAAATATTATCCCTATGGTATATTCCTTGATAGGAATGTTCTCTTAGTTGATGATAACATGAAGTTCCACAAGATTAGGTTTGAAACAATGTGCTAGGTGACAGATGCTTATGCCATGAGGACTATTGCCATGGCTTAGGCTAGCGAGAAGGAGTTTCATATGCTTAATAATTGGCTGAGCTTGGTTGATTCTTTTCGCCACCAAGAGATAGAAGAAATTAAAAAAAAAAAAGAGTGCCAAAGAAAAAGAAGCTTTGGAGAAAAAATGTGCTGACCTTGAGCCTAAGGTGGTCGGATGGGAGAAGTTGAACGCTGATTTAGAGTCCACACAAGTCGAGTTGAAAACTGTGTCTGAGAATTGTGCCAAGCTGATCGAGGAAAAAGAGGCTTTGGAGAAGAAGTTGAAAGATAGTGACGACCTTCATGAAGCCTCGATCGATCAACAGGAAGTTGAAAAGGAGGTTTTGGTGAATAACTCTGTAATTAGTGTGAAGTTGGCTTTGAGAAGGCTCTAGATGAAGTTTGATTTCTCTATCTCAGCTTGGACTTGGGTACTACTAGTGCTAACAAGATAATTAGAGATTGAGGATTGGTCGAACCACCAAAAGAGGAAGAAGGAAAAGAATAAGGTCGGGGAAATGCCTCCGAGTAAAGTTGTAGTTTAGTTTTTTTTTTTTAGCATTGTAACTTTTTTAACATCTGCCTTGTTAACACTTAACTTGATGATTTGCTTTAAGATCCTTTACTTTGCACTTCATCTATAGCTTTGACCTGCCATCGTACGAATTAAGTTTCTCGGTTGTAGAAACATTTGTTGTCATATGACCATGTCTTGACCCATGAATTAACCTTTACTCGGGAGTATTTAAGTTTGGAATCAATGCAGTGTTAAATTTAACCTTAGCTCAGAAGCATTAATATTCTTCTAAGCTATTCTTGCAAAAATCTCTATGTTTTTTTTTCTAACATCTATCAACTCAAAACACATCATCTCAAAAAGGGTTTACATGGATAAAGATTTGAGAGATCTTACCTAGACTCAACTATATGCAATGCAAAACAAATTAAACTACTTAAGTAAGAAAAACAAAAGAAAAATCTTTTTGGCTGCAAACACTATATATATTCCCATACAAAAGCTCTGAACTCTAAGAGGCACTTAAGCCAACTCACTGAAACACTAACTAAAAAAAAGAAAGAAGAAAAAAATATATTTTCACACAATCATAAGTATCATGAATGTATCTCTTTTTTTTTTTTTTACAAAAAGAAGCTTTATCAAATATTTAGCATAAACGGGCATATAAATAGCATATAGAAAAGGAAAATTAATTAGTACCTATTTGAACACTTCTAAAATATTACCAAACTGTGAAATGTCATATGAGGTTACTAATCTACTAACATACCAAGTCCTAGGCACATTTTTTTTTATCACAAAATTGTTAGTTTCAATTTTAGGGATAGACACATTGAGCATGGTTGGTAAATTATCCTCATCCATATTTTTCTAATCCCTTAAATCATGGGCATTATCTAATTCCTCATTGTTTTGTTCTAACACTTTAGTAGTATCATCGATCTTATTACCAAAAGTATAAGTGGTGATGGACTGATCCTGTTCATGTTCTATATTAGAACTAAATATTTCATCAGCTGCACCTTGTCTCTCAGAATTAGGAATGGGTTGGCTAGGAAAGTCTTCTATCTTCACCTCTACCATCTGGGTAGTTAACTTACCAAATTTTCTAATTTTTTTAAATGAACATTGGTTTCCTCAATCTCTTGAAGGTGTTCATCCATCCTTTAAATGCCATATTCTAATAATTATCTAATCTCTCCTCTTGGTAATATTGATCTATAACTGAATTTTCTAATCTTTTTAAAGGATCATTGGGTTTCTCCATCCTTTGAATGTGCTCGTCCATTCTTTAAATGCTATATTATAATAATGTCTAAGCCTTTCCTCTTGGTAACACCGATATGTAAGATGAGTAGAGAAATAAGATGGTTGATAATAATCATAAGTAGATGGGTAGGATTGATTTTTAATATTGACTACTTATGTTACTTTGTTGCCATTAGAAATTAGAGTGATTTTGCCAATTAGGATTATATGTTTCATAATTTGAATTAGCAAAAAATCTCCTAAAATTATTAAATAGACAAGTAAATGTAACATGCATAAGACTTGAACATATCTTACAGTTAATGTGATTCATTTAAGCACAAAAGGTGTAACAAAGTAAAATAAAACAATGAAAGCAAATAGAAAAGCAAATAAAAACAAAGAATGAAAAAAATTAATAAAAAAGAAAGAAGGGAAGTTTGAATTAAGATTAAAATTGTTTGATATTAACATTAGCAAAAGATACAAAAACAATTCCCCGGCAATGACGCCAAAAACTTATTGTCACATTTAACCACGAATGTGCACGTATTGCAATAAGTAATAAAGTGATGAATAGAGATTGTTCCCATGGAGAATGGTATCTATTAATGCTAAGTATTAAAATTATCCCAACTTAATCTCATCCAAACAAACCAAATAACTATACCAATAAAAAGAAAATTAAATTTAAGAAAATAACAAAAAGCAAAATAAGAACTACAAAATTAAAATAATTAAGCCTACGATTATGATTTCTCCCAACATTTCATTTGAAATCCTAGAGTGAAAAACTTAGGTCATAGTGAAAAATGAAAACCAAAACAATAATCCAAGGAGTTCTATCATCATTACAACAATAAATCAAAAAGAAGAAGAAGAAGAAGAAAGCAAAAGATCTAAATCTTTAATCTTCAACTCTTAGTTTTCAAGATCTTGAGTGCTTGAAAACTTCACTCCTCTTACTTGCATGCTTGATAGCTTCTTTTCTTGAAACTCTAATTGTCTCTCTAGTCTCTCTAAAAGTAAGTCTTTTTTTATTATACATTGTCTCTTCCATTAGGATTAGGTGTCTTTAGGCATTAAAAACCTAAAAGCCCAAGCCCAATTAGTGTTTAAAACTACTTCAAATTCCTTTCTAACTAATTATATGGACTATACAATTTTCCTTCTGGTTGTGTAACTCTTTGGAAGCAGAATTAGACTTCAACTTAAACACAAAAGTTGTAGTCTTATGTTTTATCTGACCATAAGCTTTGGAATCATGTGATTTGAATCACTATAGCTTAGAATATCATCAAATTATTTCATAAATGTCAAATTACACGAGATTGAATATTCAAAACTTGACTCCAAGCCCATCTAACCATCTTTTTGTCAAAAAGAATTACCTTAAAACATCTCTAAATCCTGAAAAATGTCACAAAGAAACAAAGCATATGCTAAGAAGAAATAATTAAGAAATCTAAACCAAAAAAAGACTTAAATTCATTAAAATTAAGATCAATTTATTATCACAAGCCCTATATGTATAACTTTTCTCAATACAATAATTACTCCAAAGTGTAAAGGATGTATCATAGCCAAAGTGCTGATTGATGGAGGATCAACGCTAAACATCCTACGAAAATGTAACTTGAGCTAACTATCTATGAGCATTAATGATTTGACACCACAGGAGATGGTGGTACAAGCTTTTGATGGAATCAAAGGAGGAATACTAGGGGAAGTCATCTTGCCTTTAGAGATTGGGCCAAGCATCTTAATGAGTTATTCCAAGTAATGGAGATTGAACTAGCTTATACTATGCTTTTGCTTAGGCCTTGGATTCATGCCACCAGCTTTGTTCCCTCAACTCTTCACCTATACGTAATGTGTGTAGAAAATCGGGCTGTGATCATTATTCATGGGAAGGAATAAGCCTAGTCTCCAAATCAGCGACATTGTCATATATAGAGAATACTAAACAAGAAGAATGGAACTTGCACACTATTTTGAGGTAATAGAACCAAAGTCAGCCTCCAAGGATGTAAATCAAATTATGGCTCCCATTATGACCAAGAATAGGTACCAAAGAGGGAAAAGCTTAGGTGTATGCTTACAAGGAAGATAGGCTCCAATTGTACTGTTACAGAATTATAATAGACATGGCCTGGGGTATGAAGGGTCAATTGAGACAAAGTTACAAGTATGACCATTGGTAAAAAGAAGAAGAAATTGAAGCAAATACCTCCCCTGAATGAAACGTTCCCTACACTGGCTTAAATAGTGATGCTTAGTGAAGTTGTATTCACATAGGAGCATCTTTTCATCAATATGCTAGTGAAGTTGTATTCACATAGGAGCATCTTTCCATCCTACCCACTGATGATGTGGAAACTCTAAGTAACTGGTATTTGGATTTTTTTGATGTTATGTGTAAAAAGTAAATATTTTATTGTACTAGTTGTATTCAGCTATATCTTATGGCCACTTTAAATTTGTGTTTAAATTTTGTTTGAAGCATGTTTTAACAAATTAGCATGGTCATTCTGTATCTCTACATCCATTATTCATCCTATTGCTATTTTTTGATTTTGGGCCAATTTTCTTCTAAGGATTTCAACCTTATAGACAGTTTGCCTCATGAAAGGCACCACAAAAGCTCATCTTGTCGAGAACCGATGATGACAACCATGAATCTGAAGAGAATGAAGAAGTCGCTGAGAAATTTGCAAAGATGTTAGACCTGCTAGAAAGGAGGTTTGATTTTAATAATTAGTCAATGGAAATAAACAATATAGGGACTGAGGAAGAAAAGAAAGAATTGAATATAATGGTTAACCTAAAAAAAGAAGAGATGTTCTCACTGTTTATAGAATGCCTAGATGTCTTCACGTGATCATATCAAGATAAACCAGGTTGGATCCAGAAATAGCCTCTTATAAGATCGAATAGTACCCGAATGCAGGGCCCAAAAAGAAAAACCTAAAAAGGATGTACCTAAAACATTTAAAAATTAAAGAAGTTACTAAGCAGTTAGGAGTAAGGTTTGTAGAAGTGTCCAAGTACCTAGAGTTGGTAGCCAATATAATGCCAATTCCAAAAAAAGAAAATGAAAGGGTACATATATGTGTAGATTATAGAGATTTAAACAAAGCCAACCCTAAAGATGATTCCTACTTCGTTAAATTGATGTCCTCATTAATAGCAGAGCAAACATCCATTTATTCTCATTTATGGACGGATACTTCAAATATAATCAAATCCCTATGGATCAAGACGACCAGGAAAAGGCAACTTTTATACCCTTAGGGAATTTTTTGTTATAAGGTCATGCTGTTTGGTTTAAAAAATGTAGAGAACTTATCAGGATGTCATAATGGCTCTCTTCCACAACATGATGCATAAAGAAATAGAATTATATATGGATGATATGGTCCAAATCAATGGAAGGAGAAAACCATGTAATAGTACCAAGAAAGCTATTCGAAAGGCTTAGAAAATATAAATTGAGGTTGAACCCAAACAAATGCATCTTTGGAGCATCACCAGGAAAACTACTGGGCTTTGTTCTAAGTAGAGATGGAATCCAAGTTGACCCTAACAAGGTGAGGGCAATATAAGACATGAATACCCCCCCAAAACATAACAGAAGTTAGAAACTTTCTTTGGAAACTTAATTACATCTCTAGGTTCATACCAAATCTGACTAATATCTATTTCCACCAACATAGGTTCATACCTATTTTCAAACTACTGAGAAAGCATCACCCTAATGAATGGGATGAAGAATGTCAAAATGCCTTTGATAAGATAAAGATTTATTTGTTAAGTCCGCTAGTTCTTGTTCCACCAACATCCAGTCGCCCACTTATATTGTATCTCACAATATTTCCATATTCAATATGCACAATGTTACGACAAGACGATGAAACTAGAAAGAGAGAAACAACAAGAAATCTATTATCTAAGTAAGAAGTTTAATGATTGTGAAGCTTGCTATATGGCAATTGAGAAGATTTGTTGTGCCCTCACATGGACCTTAAAATGATTAAGGCAGTACATGCTATACTATACCATTTTGTTGATATCGAGAATGGATCCTTTGAAGTATATATTCGAGAGCCCTCATGTATCTTTAAGGGTATCAAAATGGCAAGTAGTGTCATTAAAATTTGACATCAAGTATGTGACTCATAAGTTCGTGTAAGGAAGTGCTATTGCAGATCACTTTATGGAAAACCCACTTGAGAGTAGCCATCAAACTACACTCAAATTGCTAGATGAAGAAGTATTGGCAATAGAAGACACAGAAGATGAGGAAGATCTGTGGAAAATGTATTTTGATAGAGTTGTAAATATGAATGGTAATGGGATAGGGACTGTAGTTGTTTCCCAAGAAGACAAACAATGCCTAGTTGCCATTAAATTGGATTTCGAATGCACAAATAAAACTGCTGAATATGAAGCATGTGTGTATAGCTTCCATGTCACAATTGATTTAAGGGTAAAACAACTAAGATTATTCGGGGATGTAGCCCTCATCATTTACCAGGTTAATGGAGATTGAAAAACAAAAGATCCTAAGTTGGTACTGTATCAAAAACACTTAGCTCAATTGATTAAAAAAAATTTGAAAATATCACTTTCTCTCACTTGACCCGAGATCAAAATCAATTTGCTGATGCTCTCACTACATTGGTTGTAATGAGTAAGCTTGACATTCAATTAAATATCCAACCCATTAAGGTAAAAGTGCAAACAGAGTTTGCTCATTAGTTTAATATAGAAGATTAGTCAGATGGCAATCCGTGGTACTATGACATGAAGCAATATCTTAAGTTCAAGGAGTACCCAATAAGGGTGAGTGATTCAGACACAAAGACCATCCATCAACTTTCGATGACAGTCTTCTTAATTGGTTAGATCATCTATAAAAGAACCATCATGGTTCTGTCCTTAGATGTGTGGATGCCAAAGAAGCACAAACAATTATATCTGAAGTTCACAATGGCATCTATGAGACACATGCAAATGGACATATGATGCAAAGAAAATCGTGAGGTATGACTACTATTAATTAACTATAAAGACGAATATAATAGAATAAGTTTGAAAACGTCAAAAATGTCAAATATATGTAGACCGAATCAATGCACCTCCTTCTCAGTTGCACAATCTAGAAGCACCATGACCATTCTTAATGTGGGGAATAGATATAATTAGACCAATCAATTTCGAAAGCTTCTAATGGACATTGGTTTATTCTTGTAGCAATCAACTATTTTACAAAATGGATAGAAGCTTATTCACATGCTAGTGTCACTCAAAAACTATTTCTTTAGTTCTTTAAGCTAATATCATTTGTTGATATGATCTACCAGAAAAAATAATAACAGACAATGGTCTTAACCTCAACAGTACTAAAGTTAGAAAGTTCTGCGAGAAATTCAAAATACAGTACCATAATTCTACTCCTTTTACACCTTAAATGAATGGTTCAATAGAGGCAACAAATAAGAATATCAAAAAAAAATATTGCCAAAATAGTGATTATTACGAATATTAGCATGAAATGCTGCTGTATGCTCTCATGCATTGCACGAATATTTGATCTAGCACTGGAGCAACACCTTATTCTTTGGTATATGGAATAGAGACAATGTCCCCTATTGAAGTTGAAACCTCATCCTTATGGGTTTTGATGGAAGTTGAATTAGAAGAAGATGAATGAATGAAAACTTGATATGACCAGTTAAATATGATTGAAGAGAAAAGACTAGCAGGCATTTGTCATAGGCAATTATATCAAAAAAGAATGGCAGAAGCCTTTAACAAGGAAGTACACCCCAGGGAATTTCAAGCTACTGACTTAGTCTTGAAAAAGATCCTACCAAATCAAGATGCGGCCCATAAAAATGAGCACCAAATTATGAAGGGCCATATATTGTGAAGCAAGCATTTACCGAAATAGCCTTGATCTTAACGGACATGGATGGATTCATGTTGCCAACACTAGTCCAAGTAGACACAGTCAACAAATTCTCTGCCCAAAAAAAAAAGAAGCTTGTTAAGTTGAAAACTTAAAAGGGCAGCTTAAGTAAAAATTAAGGAAAAAAAAAAGAAGAAATAGGAACCCATTAGACTGAAAACCTAGAAAAGCAGCTAACGACTAAGCAAAAGGTAGGACAAGGCAAGAGTTTCAATTTGGAAATGAGCACTGTTAGGGCAAAATGAAGTCATGACTCATTACTTAAACTAGGGAAAATATTTCTCTGAAATCAAGTTAGAATACTCAACCACTCAAAGTTAATGGTGATCTCATCGATCTGTCGTCATCAATTAGTTAATCGATGATTGCAAGAACCAATACTGGGGAAAATTTTCTGTAAGATTCCTTTTGTTTTCTTTCTTTTTAGACATTACCAATATAATGTTCTACTTATAATCTTTCTTACATTCTTGATTTTAAAGCTAATCGTAGGGCAAATTTCAAATTAGATTGTTTTGCTTTCCCTCATACTTTACCAATAAAATGTCTCTCATGTAATTAGATTCCTATATCAATAAATAAATTTGTTTCTTCTATTCTTCATTTTACATCCATGTTTGTTTATTAAACTATGCTTCAACAAAAGTAAACATAAATGCAATAGTACAATTTGACTACTTGAATGCAATTTCAGCAATGAAATCCAATTGAAAGAAGCCCACGGATCAAATTGGAAAAGGAGCAAAGTATTAAGTCCAAAGACTAGGCAACTGTAATTATGAGAAAAACCCTAATAGCTAGTGTCTCTTTAAATTTCAAGAGAACCAGTAAATTATCTTTCCAAAAGTTGTGTTCAAGCAAATATTTTATTAGCCAAAGCTTCTTGAAAGGTGCATGCATGGTTCACGATGATTTTTCTTATATTAAAAAAAAAAGAGAAGAGAAAGAGAGAAAAATAACAATAAATAAATAAATTCAACAATACTTTATTTTTACTTAAGGCTTATGATTCAACATTTTTCATTACATTCACTCTTTTTGGAGTCTTTAGTCTAGTGCATTTTACTTTCATGTTTCGTGGCCCAATACATTTACATTTAAGGGATCTTGGTCCAATGCATTTTGCTTTTAGAGTCCCTGAACCAGTGCATTTATATTTTAACTGAAGGGTCCTAGTCCTAATACATTGGTGTTTTGGTTTTAGGGTCCCTAGCCTAATGATTTTACAGCCTTTGGATGCATGCATATTATTTTTTGGATCCCAAGCCCATACATTTACTTTCAATTTCATGTCCTTAGTATGATGACTAACTTTATGTTTTAGGATAAATGTCATTTTAAATTTTGGGTGTCTGTTGTTTAATAATGGTCTTTTAAATTTCAAATGTCTATTGTTCGACCCACTATCACTTTGAATTTTGGGCATCTATTGTTTGTCTCACTATCATTTAAATTTCAAATGTCCATCATTCAATTTAGTATCATTTTAAATTTTGAGTATTCGTTTTTTGGTCCATGACCTTTTAAATTTCTTGTGTCTATTGTTAGGCCCATTGTCATTTAAATTTTTGGGTGTATGTTATTTGGCCAACTACATTTTAAATTTTAGGGTGATTACCATTTGCCAACTGCATTTTAAATTATGGATGTCTATTGATCAGCTCACTACATTTTAAATTTTGGATGTATGTTGTTTGGCCTACTACATATATTCTTAATAATATTAATTAATTATATAACGAAAATTATTATTTAATATTATATTGGTAATAATATTAATTAATTATTTAAATTTTATAATGATAATATTTAACAATAACTCATAATAAAAATTTTAAACTCTATAATTAAATAAAATATTATTTACATAAGATATTTACTTAAAATATTTGTATAAGTACTATTAATATTTTTAAATATTATGTTAAGTAACTAATAAATTTTTAGTATTCTATGCCATTTATCGATGTTTATAAAAAATTATAATAAATTGTTTTTAAATTCATTAAATAATAAATATATTATGTAATTTATTTTTTAATTTAATGAATAGAATCAAAATATTTTTCTTCATTAAATACGGATTTTACTATTAAAGGTAATTTTTATTATCCTCCTTCATCATTAAATTTAGTGATTTTAAACAATTAGATGAAATTGAAATCGATAATTAAATATCAGTGTAAGAGTTTTATTTTTATACTAGTGTAAATTGATCCCTCTCCATATAAGGGAGAGATCAATTTATACCAGTGTAAGACGAAAATGATCAATAGATATATAAGTTTAATTTAATGGTTGGATTGATAAAAATTACACAATATAAAAGTTATTAGGTGGTATAAAATATAGGTGTAAGTAATAGGTGTTAATTGATCCCTCCTCATATATATATATATATATATATATATCGAGAGGAATCAATTTAAATTAGTACAAGAGTTAACATCTAAAACTTAATTTTATTTTAATCAGATGGTAAAAAATTACCCAAATGAAGAAAGAGAATAAAATTATTTGAAATTAATAATCAATTTTAATTTTCCTAAATTTGTGTCTAGACGAAATTTCTAAGAAACAAATACATGAGTAGGAAAAAAATTATTGAGACTTTTACCTTCAATTATTATAATAGATTTATTTTTCAAATTATTACACTAATTTACGTACATAATTTCAGTAAATCAATTTTGATTTGTCAATTTTAATTTTCCTTAATTTATGTCTATTTGAAATTGTTCGAAACAAATGTATGAGTAGTAAAAATAGACTACATGAGTAGGAAAAATAATTCTAAGAGAGATTCTTATTTTTAATTATTATAATAATTTTGTTTCTTCAAATTACTATACTAATTTATGTAAGTAATTTGTGTATATCAATTTTAATTTTCCCTTATTTGTGTCAGCATGTAATTTGTAGAAAGTAAATGCATGAGTAGGGAAAAAAAATTTTGGGAAAGACTTTTATTTTTAGTTATTATAATAGATAATAGATTTGCATAGATCAATTTTGTTTGATCAATTGTAATTTTCCTTTATTTGTGTCCACTTGAAATTTGTAGGAAACAAATGAATGAGCAAAAAAAATAAAATACATGAGCGAGAAAAGAAATTTTGGGAAAGACCCTTACTTTTAATTATTATAATAGATAATAGATTTATTTCCTAAATTATTATACTAGTTTATGTAGTAATTTGTGTAGATTAATTTTGATTTATTAATTTTACTTGAATTTAATTTTGATCCACTATCAGTGTAAAAATTTTTACACAATGATTCAATCATGAGCTATCAAATCAGTAAAAAAAGTTTAAATAATTTAAGAATTACCTAAAAAGTTCAAACATTAAGTAATATGAGATTGGATAATATTATAAAAATAATTTATATTGATAGTAAATCAAAATTGAATTCATTTTAATTTTCTTCAATCTGTGTCTATGAAATTTGTAGGAAATAAATGCTATGAGCAGAAACAAAATTTTGAGATATACTCTTACTTTTAGCTATTATAATAAATTTATATAGATCAATTTTGATTGATTAATTTTAATTTTTAATCTTAAATTTAAAAATAAATTGCATGAGCGGGAAAAGAAATTTTAGGAGAGACTTTTACTTTTAGTTATTACTAAATTTGTACCCGTGCAATGCATGGTGAATTTATTTTAAGAAATAAATAAAATTATCATTGATTAGTAGTAATCTATAATATTGATTTCAATAAAAAGATTATAAAATACATAATTCACTAACAATTTCATTTTCACACATTGTTAATGTAAATTTTTTTTTACATTATCATCCAATCACATTTGCCACATGATTAAAAGTGCTTTACTTTCTAACTAGTTGTTATAGTCAAAAGTTTTAATAATTTAGCAACATATGATTCGATAATAGTGTAAACTTTTTACACTGATAATAAATCAAATTTAAACTCATTCACAACCACTTAGTTGATTGAACATAAATATATGATTATATTTATAGTTACATGCTAGCTATCAATATAAGCCAACTCACTCTATATTGGCCCTAGCCCACAAAGAACTGACCCATGTGGACCAGGGGCAAAAAGGGCACATCTTAAATGGGTTAAAATTAGGCCTAGTCCACATAAGTCAAGGCCAGCCCATGGGTTAGCTCACTAATAATTAAATTTTTTAAAAATTTTATAATTGAAATTAAAATTACAATATTTAGAGAGAAAATTTTTATAGGAAAATGAAATTTTTTCAGAAAAATAAAATTTAATCTCTTGCAATATTTGGAAAGAGAATAGTTTTCCAAGAAAATGAATTTTTTCTAGGAAAATAAAATCTAGTCTCTTGCAATATTTAGAGAGAAAATTTTTTCTCAAGAAAACGAAATTCTCCTGAGAAAATGAAATTTAGTTTCTTGCAATATTTAGAGAGAGAGAAATTTTTTTCAAGAAAATGAAATTTAGTCACTTACAATATTTAAAAAGAGAAAATTTTGCCAAGAAAATGAAATTTTCTCAAGAAAATAAAATTTAGTCTCTTTCAGTATTTAGAGAGAGAAAATTTTCTCAAGAAAATGAAATTTAGTCTCTTGCAATATGTAGAGAGAAAATTTTCTCAAGAAAATGAAATTTAGTCTCTTGTAATATTTAGAGAGAAAATTTTTTTTCAAGAAATTGAAATTTTCTCATAAAAATGAAATTTAGTCTATTGTGGTTTTTATAGAGGAAATTTTCTCAACAAAATAAATTTTTTTTAGAAAAATAAAATTTAATCTCTTACAGTATTTAGAAGGAGAAAATTTTCTTACAAAAATAAAATTTTCTCAGGAAAATAAAATTTTTTCGAGAAAATAAAATTTAGTCTCTTTCAATATTTAGAGAAAAAATTCTTTGAAGAAAATAAAATTTAGTCTCTTGCAATATTTAGAGAAAGAAAATTTTTTCAGAAGAATAAAATTTAGTCTCTTACTATTTTTGGAGAGAGAAAATCTTTCCAGGAAAATGATATTTTCTCAAGAAAATAAAATTTTCTGGAGAAAAATAAAATTTTCCTAAGAAAATGAAATGTAGTCTCTTGTATTTAGAGAGAGAAAATGTTTTCAAGAAAATAAAATTTTCTGAAGAAAATTAAATTATTCTCTTAGAAAAATGAAATTTAGTCTTTTGCAATATTTAGAGAAAGAAAATAACATTTTCTCAAGAAAATGAAATTTTCCTAGAAAAATAAAATTTAATCTCTTGCAGTATTTAAAGAGAGAAAATTTTCTCAAAAAAAATAAAATTTAGTCTCTTGCAATATATAGATAAACTTTAAATTATTAAATTAGTAGTATGAGTGAACTGTGGACTTATCCACTTTTAATTTACATAATATGTGAGTTTTGAGAATCAAGGGCCAAATGACCCACATAGTAAAATTGTGTGGGCTAATCTCATTCCAAATATAGGCCCAGCCTACAAGACTCATGGGCTTTAGCCCATTTTAACACTTCTTGGTCAGTGTAAGAAAACAAGAGTTAGTAAATGGATTTATTATAACAAGATGACTAACCAAAACTAATAGTTATTATAACTTAAAATAATAATAAACAATATCTACAACATTTGTCTTTACACTAATATTTTTTTGTCAAAGAACCTGCATAAAAAGATATCATCTATTATTACAATTAATAACTATATAATTATAGATTAATCAAATTTGTTGAAAAAATTAAATTTGCTAGCATAAAGAGAATTGATTAACTTTCGGGAGTTAGTATTTCCAATAAAAATCATTAAAAAAAAAATCTTCATATCAGTGATAAAACAAAAAAAAGAAAAATAAATACTTAAGTCATTGTAACTGTTAAATTACTACCTTAATAATTCTTAAGCTTATACTATTGAATTATAAATACAACAATATTTTCTTTTTTTTTAAATAAGTAGGAAGAAACCTTTTCAACATACTCATCTTATAATGCGCAACTTAACTTTTTATTCCTAAAATATGTTTAAAAATCTTTAAATTTAAATAAAAAATAAATATAATACACAGAATAATCTAAATAGAATGATCATACTACAAATCTTGAAAATAAATGACAACATTATTGTTCGACTTTCTATCTTTATTGAAATATTAAATTTTATGATAATCATCAAATTTTCTAATAACATCTATGACAATATAGAAATTTAAATTAAGAATGGCAAAAATCCTTATACCTGTTGGGATTTGTGGGCATTAGACACAATAAACGGGGAATGGACACTGTTTAATAAATAAAGACAGGGTGAGAATCTACTATACATACTGTGGGTACCTGCAATTTTGTTTTCTTCAAATATTTTATACATAGTATGATTTTTTTCTTTTCTTTGAGATGGAATGGAAATTTGTGTTTTCTTGTTATTTTACAATAAATTTTTTCTTATGTTTGAATTGATAATGATTAAAATTATTGAAAAGAATTTATATGATTTAAATAATAAGTATTTATGAGGATTAATTATTATAAAATATAATTCAACTTAATATGTTATTTGTGATATATTATTTTAATCTTGTAAGTATTTTAAATTGTTAGAAAAAATTATGGTATATGATGCTAAATTTTATTCATTTATATTCTTAAATTTGTGATTTTAAATTTTATTTTTTTATTATTGAATGTCCATGGATATTTACAAATACCCGCCTTTTAGTGAAAATTATAAATGGGTACCTGTGATAGGGACTGAGAGAGTACTTCCCAGCCCTATGGGGGCCTACATTAATAATTTAAATATCACATATATCATACAAAAATAGTATAAAAAGAATTAAATTAAATATAATGTATGAAATAAAATATTGTGCCAACTAAATAATTTTTATTGGCAACTCTATTAATAGATGATCTCATCAAAATTAGAAAATGTGAAATTAAGTTTAGATATTCTTTTATAATCAACAAAAGGCAACTACTGAAGTTAATTTTAAAAGTATGCCTAGTAATAAGATTCATTATTTTGAACCATTACAAATTAAATAATCTCATAGACGTTTTATTCCTTCACAAACCTAATGAACCTTTGAATAAATAATCTCTTCACAGTTGCACGAAATTTACTATCATGTTATTCTTGTAATACTATTTATATGCTATTAATTAACTTCGTTAAGTAAGTTAAAGTTACATTAGTTTACAATCTAACAATTCTGACTTTAATCTTCTAAGATTATTTTCAAGGAGAACGCCATCAACCTTATCTAATTTCTCTGCCATCTATCTATAACAAATATCCAAAAAAAAAAAAACAGAATGAAGAATTATAAGGAAAAATAAGAAAGCAAACAATAATGAAATTATTATTTGTAAGATATTTTTAGTCAAAAAAATAATTAAATTAAATTGTCAAGAGTGTTTTTCTCACCACAACTATTAAATAATTAGCAACTAATTAGCATAGAGTAATAATTTATAATTAAAGGAGATTATAATTTGATTCAATCAAATTATTTATAATTGTTAATATTCGAGTTTAGATTCACAATTTGTGATTAAGATTTGATTTTAAAATTCACAATATGCCTCTTATACTTATTGTTTTAATAAATTTTAACTTTGAATAGTTTAACTAATTTACATATTAAAAATAAGATATATAATTTTTTTAAAAAATTCATAATTTGAGTGAGAAAAAATCATAATAAAAAACTGAAAAAAAAATCTCTAACTATATTCTCTATTTTACATCAATCAAGATATTTGTGAAATAATTAAATATAAATTTTAAAATTAAAGATGAAGTTATTAAATATAAAATTAAATATGAAATCTAAATTTTAAAAAATATAAAAAAAAACCTTTGGGAAAAAAGATGATTGCATGAAAAGTTATTTAGTGGAAAAAAAAGTTTCTATTAACAAATTTTTTTTTTTGGAGAGATGATAACTTTTATATATTATAATAGATAATTATATTGTAAATAGTATATTTTCCACCACAACTTTTAAATGTTTAGTAAATGATTAACATATAGTGATAATTCTTAATTAAATAAGATTATAATTTGATCCTGAACATAATACTTATAATTGTTAAGATTCGAGTTAGTTTTACAACTTGTGATTAATTATTTGACTTTGAATTTCATAACATGCCACTTATATTTCTTGTTTTAATAAATTTTAAATTTGAATAATTTAACTAATTTAGGTAATTAGAAAAATAAGCTACGTAAATTTTTAAAAAAATTTCTAATTTCAGTGAACAAAAATCATAAATAAAAAATTGAAAACAATCTCTAATTATATTCCATATTTTACATCAATCAAGTTACATGTAACGAAATATAGAATTAAATATAAAATTTAAAATTTAATATAAAATTATTAAATATAGAATTAAATATAAAATTTAAAAATTATAAAAACATAAAAAAAAGACTTTTATAAAAATATGAGAACTTTTTGGAGAAAAAGAATACTTGATAAAAAGTTATTGAATGTGAAAAGAAATTTTTATTTATATATTATAATAGATAATTAAATTAAATTTTAAATATTATATTTCTCACTATAACTTTTAAATACTTAACAATTAATTAGTATAAAATGATAATTTTTAATAAAATAATATTATAATTTAATTTAAATAAAATATTTATAATTATTAAAATTTAAGTTTAGGTCCACAAGCAGTGATTAAGATTTGACTTTATTAGAAAATAAATATATCAGCATGAAAATAAATATTAAAAAAAATTGACTGCGCATGTGCAGGAAAATAAAATTTGAGAGACTTTTTAAAAAAAGTGTATTAAAATGTATATTTCTCTATTTTTATTATAAAAAATAATATAAAAATTATAAAATCAAAATAATATACAAATAATATCCTCAATTTTTTTATCTTACTAGCTTACATGATTATTGTAATGGCCAAAAAAGCAAAAAGGTAATACTGTTTATTTTAAGAAAAAAATACATAGACTTTCTTAAATTTTATGTTATTTATAAATAAATTTTAAAATTTTAAAATCATCTTAATTAATATTTAAAATATAATAATTATATAAATTGATCTTTTATTTATTTTTTATTTATCTTAAAGTGATTAAAAATATTTAAAATAAATAAAAAATAAATAAAATAATTAAATTATATAATTATTATAATTTAAATATTAATTAAAATAATTTTAAAATTTATTTATAAATAATTTAAAATTTAAGAAATTTATATTCTAATTTCTCTTTATTTTACCTAGCTGTAGATCGAAGGACATTTTGTTGTAACGGCTAGCGACAACGTGAAACTTGTGTGCCATTGTCATGATTTGACGAGGATGTGACAAACAAAAGACTCCAGCCCACGGTTGTGACGTAATCTACGAGTCTATTCCTAGGAGTATACATAGCTAAAAAGATTAAGAAAAGTGTAGAATGAAAATTCAAAAATAAAAAGAATTATTATAATTCTTTCAATAAAAAGTATAATAAAAGAAAATTAAAAAAATCATAATTTTATATGGTTGTACTGCTTTTTTTCCCTTCAAATTATATGTTTTTAATACTAATTACTAAAATCATTTTTTATATGACCAAACTACTTTAAAAATTTTTATTATTATCTTTTCCTCATTAAGTGTTATTTTTATTATAGTCAAACTTATTCATTTTGTGTAAAAAAAATTTTATAATATTTTTTATTTATGTGTAAATATATTATTAAAAATGTAATTAATCAATAATTATTTATAAAAGTTAAACTTATTTATTAATATGTTAACACATTATTAAATAATAATATAAAATAACTTTATAGTATTCACAACAGTTAAAAGTTAAACTCATTTAATAAAAAAATTTAATTTTAATTCATTATTAGTATAAATTTTTTTATACTATTATTAAATTATATATTAATACGTCACTAAATGAATTTGATTATAACATTAATTACTTAAAAAATTTAATATCTTAAACGAAGCGTTAATAAATAGTTATAAGATAAATATAAAAATTTTACTTTAACAATGGATAAAAATTAAATTTTTTTTATAAGTGCAATAAGTAGGGCCTTGATTTTAAGTTTTTGAAATGTTTATTAATATTTTAATTCCTTTTTATTTATTGAAAAAATGAGCATTTAGACTTCTTAAACTTTGGATCATTTGTGAAAAGATTACTAAATTTTAAAATCATCTTAATTAGTACCTAAACTATAATAATTATACAAATCAACTCTTCCATCTATTTTTATTTACTTCAAATTCTTTTTATTTAATTTAGAATAGATGAAAAGTGGATAGAATGGTTAATTTGTGTAATTGTTATAGTTTAGTATTAATTAAAATGATTTTAAAGTTCAAGAGTCTATTTATAAATAACTCAAAATTTAAAGGGTCTGTGTGCTCTTTTTTCCTAATTTATTTTACAATTTAAACCTTATATATTTTTTTCATGGTTTTTATGGTTTTAATTTTATTTTTAATTATATATTATGTTATAGAAGGCTAACTACAGGAAAAACAAGAAAAAATCAAGGTTACTATTATTGTTATTTAAAAATTTAACTAAGTCCAGATGTGGAAAAGCTTTTTTTTTTCCAGAAAAAATCACTTTTATTTTTTAAAAGCTCTTTTAATAAAATGTTAATTATTATATATTTTGATCACAAAATAAGTTAATATAAACATATGCTAAATTAAATTATTGGTGTCACGTGAATTAGTTGCATTATCATGTATGAATAAGATGCGTGGCATGCACATTGCAATTGATGCAATTCACGAAATTTAAAAATAGAAATACTATAAAATAAAAACTAATTTATCTTAGTAAACAATTTTAAAAATAACATATTTTGTTTAAATGAGAATAAAAGCTTAGAGAAAATGGAAGAGAAATATTAAAAAATGGAAGAGATATGATGCGAAAGGGTCGAGAAAAAAAAAAAAAGGTGAGACAAAGAAAGAATAAATTTTCTAGAAAAAAAAAAAATCTTCCGATAACTTCACGACGCACATATAAGTTATTGCTTATGTGTTGGGATGATATATGATGACGATGCAAGTATGGCATTCACACTTGAGTTTTCATGGATCAAATTGTTGAAAAAAATTATTATTTTATAAACATCAAGTAAAATCAAACATGTGCATAATAGATTTAAAAAAAAAAATTCGTAATGGCCCTGATTTAGTTGTAAAACAAAGGTACATTATCAACTAAGTTTTATCCATCTGTGTATGAATTAACTGATATAACGTTATCATAATATTTTTATCATTCTTACACTTTTTTTTTTTTCATTGTTTGCACTTTATTTTGCAACATTTGTTATGCCGTATGGTATGATTGGTCTTATAACTGTCCTATGGATATTTTTCTTTTGAGTTTGATAGGTATTTTGTAATTCACAAATTACGTCTAAAGCATTTTTTCATTACATTTATCTCGCTTGAATTTTATGTGCGACGTCTCCATAAATCCTTCCAGGGCTTTGTAAAATATATATTCATGGTACCAACATGATGCAAACTCCAATCCAAGATATTATTAACCTGCATCTTGTTGAACTTGCATTCCGTTAACCAAAATATTTTAGGGAATTTAAAGTTAAAAAAATAAAACTTATTTAAATGATACAACATGTTCAATAATATAAGAATATTATTCGGGAATCTTCATGTCTAGTTGAAGAAAAATAATCTTTCTTTTTTCTTAGAAAAATCAAAGGGAAATACTAAATCTTCCAAAATAATCAACATAAGGGGTTGGTCTGATTAGTGTTCAAATAGGTGTGTTTTCTAATTTAACTACTTGAATTTAAATTTTAGGCCAATACTTAAGCAAATTAATTTCATTAAATGACCCAAGTCAATATGAAATGTTGTTTCGATTATTGTGAAAATTGACTTAAGGGTACTTTTATTGTATAACATATAAACTTTTTTTTATAATACTTTTTTTCTTTATTTTATACTTATAAAAAAATAAAAATTGAGTAAACTTAGATAAGTTATTGAATTTATGTTGTTCTTTAAAAATATGTACAAAATGATTTAATTTATGTTTTTATTAGTTAAAAATATGTTTGTCTATCATATTAAATTGTAATGTTCAATTATGTACTCTTCAAATATTATAAATAAATTATGTTATATTAAAAATATAAATTACTTTTTTATATAATAAGTTTTTTAAAAAATTTTCTTTTTTATCGGAGTTTTCTAGTTTAATTCGTCTAATTTACGATTAAACTACTAATCCGATAACTTGACTTTCTAACTGAGTTAGCACCTGGTCCGAGTTATATAATTATGGCCGCAAGAAATTACCTTGTAATTTCTTTACATGCTCTAAATTAAAGGGTTTTATTAACATGTGCCTTAAAGATATATGTAAAAGAATTAAAAATAAAAATTATTAAATAAAAGTATAAACATTTAGTATATTAAAAATTTAAAATATATTTAATACTTTATTCTTTAAGTAATAAAAATAATTTAATGAAGAGTAATAAAAAATATTTTTATTCTTTAATATGTGTCCTAAAGGTGCATGTTGTTCTTATTGTTTGTACCTTGATAAAGATAAAAGAGATAAAATTCTGTGTATATTCATAGGCAGATCTTCTTTAAGCTGTCGCCAAGTTTTTTTGTTTTCTTTTTAAATTAGGCATAGATAACTAATTTTGTCTTTTAAAAACTTGTTAATTACTAACAAACACAATTTAGGAAATATTTTTGGGAAGACTATAAAATTTGTATAAACTAAACCTATAAAAATTAATACATCAGAAAATAAATAAAAAAAATTGACACATTATTAATGCTTGACAGCTCCACTCTACAAGTGAGGGCTAAATTTGAAGATAGGCCACCCCCCCCCTTGTCATAGTTTCCAATAATCCTAAAAAATAAAACACGTCTTCCAAAGATTTAAATAGTTGAAATAATACATAAATAACATCTACCATGCTTAACTAATCTGGTACAATAATTTCATGCTTAATTGATTAGTGGGTTGCAAATTTTTTTTTTAAATCTATTATTTTTAACTATATATCTCTATTAATTTAGAAAGGGTGTGGTGAGATATAATGGTAACTAAGTTAAAATTTTAATAAATGAGTTTTATCTATAATATTAATTATCTAACCGTACCTAAGAGTACTTTATAAAAAAAAATCAATATTTTGAGAAAAAATTATTCTCATATAAAAAAAATAGAAATATCTCGTAAGAAAACAACCATAAAATCAACAACATTATTTTACTTGACCGTCATTATTTCAATGGGTTAACTTGTGTCAAAACATTGTTATAAATTTATATTGCATATTTTATTATTAGTGTAAAATTTTTTAATACTATTATTCAATCACATATTATCATATTATTAAGAGTATTTAATTTTTTAAATAATTATTATATTAGTCAAACTCTTTTAATAATTTATCAATATATAATTAGATAATAATATAACATTTTTTACACTTAAAATTAAACCTTATGTGAATTAGAAATATGGGAAATGCAAGTTTTTATAGCTAATAGGAAAAAAAATTTGTTAATTAGCACCGTAAGATTTGTCAGATTTGTTTAGGGTCAAATCAGTATTTAATGTAGACTAATCAATGACAGAGATATAAAGCATTCTTCCACTAAAAACGTAGATATATAAAATATATTTTTTTAAAAAATAATAATAATAATCATAATTTTAAACAAAAATCAATCATTTTATAAATAGTAAAATCTTTTGAGAATGTCAAAACAAAAAAAGAACCTTATTATATAATCTGAAAAAATATTAAAAGATAAAGTAAACATCTATTTTTTATTCTCTATAGATATATTTTTTTTGATCTCCATTAGAATAATTTTTTTTTAATTAAGAACAAATCAATATAAATATGTTTTTGAATTTATTTCCATTAGATTAATTTTTTCAATTGAAGATCTATTAACTTAAAAATTTTTAAATGTTGTCCTCTCATCCAATAAAAACTCATAACGTTAATAGAGATGCTAACTTGTTGGTTTTTTTTTTTTTGGTTTTTTTTTGTCAATATAGAAATGATGTGTCATTAAAAAAAATTTAAAAATTTAAATGGAAATTAAAATAAAAAAAAGAATATTTTTAATAACAAAATAATATTGTCTTTATTTTAAGACATATAATTATGATTTTGTAAAAGGGCCGAACAACATAAGCTTTTAGATTTTTTAAAATATTTTTAGATTTATATACATTATGATTTTTTAAATTAAAAAAAAACTACTTTTTCTTTTAAATTTTTTTTCAGACTTTTTATTTTTAAAAAAAATTTATTTTCATGTTAGCAAAAAGCAAAACACGTCAACGCGTCAATAGGTCAATATGAAACAAGCCAACATTTCTTTTAATGGTGTAAGTGACTATTAAATAGAGGACAACATTAAAAAAATAATGAAACTAATAAGTTCTCAATAAAAAATTTAATTTAATAGAGATTTAATTAAAAGTTTTAAAATGATATGTCCTTAATTAAAAGTATTATACATCATAGCGTTGAATTTATTTTTGATTTGTTTAGAATTTATTATACATCATATCATTTTAAAATTTTAATTTAATCTCTATTAAAATAATTTTTTAATTGAGAACTTATTAATACTCTATTCAATAGTCACCAACACCATTAAAAGAAATGTTGGCTTGTTTCATATTGAGCAATTGACGTTGACGTATTTTACTTTTTGATAACATGAAAATAACGTGTCATTTAATTTTTTTTAAAATGAAAAATTTGAAACAAGATTTAAAAGAAAGAGTAGTATTTTTAATTAAAAAAATCATAAGGTATATAAATCTAAAAATATTTTAAAAAATCTAAAAGCTTATGTTGTTCGACCCTTTTAAAAAATCATAATTATAAGTGTTAAAATCAAGATAATATTATTTTGTTGTTAAAAATATTCTTTTTTTTTTAAATTTTTATTTTAGTTTCCATTTCAATTTATTTTTTAAAATCTTTTAATGGCAAATCATTTCTATATTGGCAAAAACTAAAACACGTTAGTGCCACATTGAGATAAAAAAAAAAAGGGAACAATTTAGCATCTCTATTAACGTTGTGAGTGTCAATTGGATGGGAGGACAATATAAATTTTTTTTTAAATTAATAGATCTTCAATTGAAAAAATTAATCTAATGGAAACTAAATTCAAAAAATATTTAAATTGATATGTCCTTAATTAAAAAAATTAATCTAATAGAGATCAAAATGAAAAAAATTATCCATAGAGAATAAAAAATAAATGTTTACTTTATCGTCTAAATTTTTTTCAGATTATATAATAAGGTTCTTTTTTTGTTTTGGCATTCTCAAAAGATTTTACTATTTATAAAATGATTGATTTTTGTTTAAAATTATGACATTATTATTTCACAAAAAGACATTTTATATATCTACGTCTTTAGTGAAAGAATGCTTGATATCTCTGTCATTGATTTGTCTACATTAAATACTGCTTTGACTCTAAACAAATATGACAAATCTGATGGTGCTAATTAATAAGTTTGTTTTCTTTTTCCTATTAGCTGTAAAACTTGCATTTTCTATACTTTTAAATTCTAATCCACATAGAGTTTAATTTTAAGCATAAAAACTTTTATATTCATTATTTAATTATACGTTGATAAATTATTAAAAAAAATTAATTAATATAATAATTAGTTAAAAAGTCAAATACTCTTGATAATATGAAAATATATGGTTAGATGATAGTATAAAAAATTTTTAAGTTAATAATAGAGTATGTATTATAAGTTTATAATAATATTTTGACACAAGCTAACTCACTGAAATAGTGACTGTCAAGTAAAATAATGTTCCTGATTTTATAGTTGTTTTCTTACGAGATATTCCTATAAATTTTTTTAATATGAGACTAATTCTTACTTAGAATATTGATTATTTTTTCCTACAAAATATTCTTAGGTTGGGTTAAATTATTAATGTTGTAAATAAAACTCACCACACCCTTGTGAGTTGTAATTCTACTTTTGTGTTGTCATATCGATAGCTTTGTGAATTAATGGAGATAGTTAAAAATAATAGATTTAAAAAAAAAATTTTGCAACCCACTAATCAAGTATATATATGGAATTATTATACTTGATTAGTTAAGCATGGCATATGTTATTTATGTATTATTTCAACTATTGAACTCTTTGGAAGATGTGTTTTCTTTTTTTATTTCTTGGATTTTTGGAAACTATGAGAAGGGAGGGTGGTCTATCTCCTACAAACTTAACCCTCACTTGTAGAGATGTTAAAGTGAGGCAACCTGTTTCACTCGGGTTGGCTTACTAAGCATTAATAATGTGTCAAATTTTAAATTTATTCTATGATGTATTAGTTCTTTATAGGTTTAGTTTATACAAATTTTATAAAGCTTATCCAAAAATCTCTCCTAAATTGTGTTAGTTAGTAGTTATCAAATTTTTAAAAGACAAAATTACTTATCTATGCCTAATTGAAAAAGAAAACAAAAAAACTTGTGGACAACTTAAAGAATTTCCGCCGGTGAATATACGTAGAATTTTATCGATTTTATCTTTATCAGGGTACAAAGAATAAGAACAACATGCACTATCAGGACACATATTAAGAAATAAAAATATTAGTTATTATTTTTCATTAAATTATTTTAATTACTTAAAAAAAAAAGTGTTAAATATGTTTTAAATTTTTGAAGACAATAAATACTTGTACTTTTCATTTAATAATTTCTCTTCTTAATTTCTTAACGTGTGCATGTGTCTTTAGGACACATGTTAACAAAAAAACCCTTTAATTTAAAGCATACGAAGAAATTAAAAGGTAATTTCTTGCAGCCACACTAGACACTGCTGTTCCCAGCCAAACCAAAATTTTCCTTTGCATAAGGGCTATAACTAGGGCATTGAAGCTCCCACACCATGCAACAAGAATCCTCTTTGTCTTCCAAAATCCAAACCATATCCCAATAGAGTTCCAACCCCTTTGAGCCTAATCATGGCCAGCGTAGTCCTTGTTGAAAAAAATGACCATAACCCGTTAACCATGTCTGATAAGCAGATCTTGGAGCAAATCTATTCAACCAATGTTCACAGTGACACTAAGTTTGATGTAGACTTTCTTTTCACCCTTGCTGACAACATTCTGAAGCGTTCAACCCAGATTGTTGACAATGTTTTGCAGGTATATATATGCACCTCCACCCTTAATCCTTTTTTATCGTTAATTTTCTACATTTGTTTTCGTTTTTGTTCTTTTAAAACCGTTGCAATTTAATTAGAAGAGGTCAAAAACTGCCAAAAATTGACAAAAAACCTGCTGCAATTTAGTTTTTTTTTTTTTCATGGCTTTTCGTCCTCTACTTCTTCTTTGTGTGTCTAAAATCTAAATGCTGGTGGATTGTTAATTACAGGGAAGCCATGGAAAAACAGAGCATATAAATGACAGGATTCCCCCTGCTAGCTTCTCCTCTCCATTGTGTACTCTGAAGAAAATTTCTTATGAGGTCATTAACTAACCTTTGATTGCTATAAGCTAGACTGATCGATTTATGGAAGTAATCAATAAATAACACCAAGTATTTTGAAATATATTTGCGATAGCCCTTATGATCCCACTTACATGAATCTAAAATATCCCGAAATATTTTCTTTCTTTTTTGAAAGCGGCTTATGAAATAAATTGGCTTACGTAAATCAAGTAAAAATTACTTATTGAGCATAGCATACTTTTTTTTTTTCATTATTTCTTTAGGTAGAAAGTGCAACAAACTCTTTCTTTATAAAAGCAAGAAAAAATAATTTGTAATAGACTGAGATTATGTGGAATAACGACCAATAAGCTACGTATACGCTTGTCAAAACGTGGAAATTCAGGAACTAAAAAAATTTTATTTTATATAACTAGTTATGTACTGAAAAAGATAAAGACTCAGTTCATTTTTTTTTTAAATTTTAAAAACGATGGTCTAAGATCTGTTCTATGCAATAAATCCACTTGTGTTCATATCATTATTATCATCTTCCACCATGATAAATATAGTATCATAATAATTACAATGACCTTAATCGTATGATGTTGCAGATGTCCTGCAAGCCTCCAGGTGTGGAAATTGCTCGCCAAACCACATTGGCAATCCCCAACAAGCTGTCAAAATATTCCTGGCTTGAAAAAGCGGTGCTTACTCTTGCAGCTTTTGCTCTGGAGTATGGGGATTTCTGGTTGGTTTCTGTATTTCAACCAAAAGACCCACTTGCCAGATCTGTAGCCATAATGAAGCAAGTACCTGTGCTAACCAAGCCTATAGCTGTGCAAAAACACCACCTAGCCATTTTGGAGCTTAACAATCTCATAAAGGCTACTTTGCAAGTGATTGATGTTGCGTTTGAGTTGGAGAAGCTTACCTCTTATGACCCAACAGATGTTTCAGCTTTGACACCTGCCTTGGAACAAATCCCAGTTGATGTCTATTGGGTTATCATCACTATTGTGGCGATTGTTACTCAAATTGATTGCATCATTACTAAGTTGTAAGTTTTTGGTACATAAGCTACAATGCAATTAGTTCATTAAGTGTCTAAATAATCGCCAATAATTGTTTTATGACTTCAGGGAGCAGAGGCAAGAATTCTCTCAATTTGGTCAAAAGATTAACATCATACTCAACAAATTGAGAAAAAGTTGTCACTATGCGGGAAACAGATAGGTAATTATTTGGATGAAGCTTTTCTTTAATTTTGTTCTTCCCAACCCCAAATGTAAAATTAAAGATTTTAATTTTCCATTGTTGAAGTATGAATTCTCAGAGGAGGCAAAATATTACAAGAAACTCGAGATAATCTTTCAAACCCCTACAGAAATTATGGAGGTGCTTAAGGTGCTAGTTTTTAGGAAGGACACTCCACAGGTTCCCATCTATGATGGTGATACTAAATTACTGGTTTGTAACATATAAAATGCATCTCATGATAATTTTAAAGAATTTAGTTTAGCTTTAAAGTTCTAGTAATGTGTTTGGGCCTTGATTAACTTTGTTGTGCAAACAGGTTAACATTGATGTGTTGAAAAAGAAGAATGTGTTCATGTTCGTTTTGACCTTGGACATCACTAAGGAAAATTTCTCCATTCTAAAACCAGTTTATAATCATACAAGGAAAATAGGCAACTAGTATAAGATTGTGTGGGTTCCCATTGTGGAGGAATGGAATGACCAACTGAGGAAGAAATTTGAGTCTTGGAAGTCTAATATGCCTTGGTATGTGCTACAATACTTTGCATCCGTAAATGGCCTCAAGTTCATAAAGGAGAAATGGCAATTCAAGAAGCAGTCTATGGTTGTGGTGATTAACCCCCAAGGAAAGATTGAGCATTCAAATGCATGCCACATGATTCAGTTCTGCGGTTTGACTGGTTTCCCTTTCACTAAACCCATTGAAGACGTGCTTACCCAAGAAGCAAGTTGGATTAAGCACTTAACATTCACTCTGACATAACCAAATGGGTAAGTATTTGTATTTTCATAAATCTTATGAAAATGCCTATTACAACATTTTTATATTCAACACTCTTAGGTTTTTGTTTAACTTTTGACTGAACACGAATATGGTAGCGAAAAGTTTAAATTTAAACTGTGACAAGTTTAAACTAAGAGATTCTGTATTTTCTATGAATAAGATCAATGAGCAAAAGTATATCTTCTTTTATGGAGGCAAGGATAAAGAATGGATCCAACAATTCACTAGACATGTGAAGTACCTGGAAAATGATGCCACTCTTAAGAAGGCAAAGATTTCAATTGAGCTGTTTTGCATGGAGAACGAGCACCCAAATGTTATTAGTGGTTTCTGGAGGGGCATAATAGAGAATTTGTTTATCACCAGGATACACAACACATTTGACATTGTAACCCAAGAGGTGCAAAAAATGTTTTCCTATAAGAATGAGATTGGATGGGCTCTTCTTAGCAAGGGCTCTCCTGTGATGCTGACTGGTCATGGAACCACCATTTTAAAGACAGTGGCAGTGTTTGACAAATGGAAAGAGTTGGCGATCAAGAAGGGGTTTGACATTTGCTTTAGAGAGGAACATGACAAGGTTGTTCACACCACTTATCGTTGCTCTCACCTTGAAATCCCAAACATCTCTAGAAAAGTATCGGAGACGATCAATTGCCCAGAGTGTCACCACACAATGGAAATGTTTATCAGCTACAAGTGTTGCCACAAAGAGAGTATTCCCAATGCTGAGGTTTAACTTTATGGTGCTTTAACATTTGTTATGTACTATTATATAAGTTGTGAGGATGTTGCCATGTGTTGTTGTAGAGCATAGTTTTATGTAATATGGTTTAAGTGTGATCAGTATGCCTATGTTATGTACCAATATGTAATGTGGCCATGTAAGTCACACATTGTCATTGATCAGAGTATGATCAACGGGGAAGCTAGAATAAACCTATTTGTAACTTTGTATTATTAAATTACTATATGAATAAAGAGTGAGGTTGCTACTTTTTAAGTAACAAATGGGTCAAGGATTCTAATTACCTTGTGTTTTAATAGTGCATGGGCTATATATGAGGCCTATAAATCTTGAATCAATGTAGTACTTGTTAACTTGACGAAAATTTTGAAATAAAAAATTTAAATGAAATTGCTACAACAAAAATATAAAATTTTTGGAAGTAACTCATTTACACTTCAGCTCATATATGTTGGCTAATTCTATTACATGAAGTGAGTAGAAAGTGAATTTTTCACCTTCTTCTACACTAAAATGAATGAAAATCAAAATCTTTACATCCAATTCCATTCATCACCATACCTATTTTTCACTTTAATTTCCATTTTCACCTACTTAATCAAGAATAACTTCATGGCCCATTTGGATTAAGTGATTTTGATAGATAATAAATTTGGAGGAAAAAGAAGAACTAGTATAAATATAATATTCTAACAACTTGAAAATAAGAGGCATGATTTGGAATAGCAAATTGTTTACTTCAATCATAGACAATCAATTTGTCCAAAACTGAAGTAAAAGAGAAGTGAAAGTTAGTTATTGACATGCAATCTTTGATATATATTTTTATACATTTATCCCAGTGAGTAATTAATGACGTTTATGTAAATACTTATGCAATGTTTTGCTAGAAATGAGAGGGAAATGAAAGTGTAAAAAATAGATAGAATTAGAACCATAAAGCTCAAGAACCATAGCCAATTGGTATCCAGTCTCTTTGATAACTGTTTGTCCCTTGGGTCAAATTCAATCACTTTGCTTGCATGGTAGCCTACTCTCTCCCTCCACACTCTTGTTTGGATATGATTGTATATGAAAATGAGAAAACTGGTCTTTTACATTTTTTAGGAACATTATAAAATTAATAGAAATAAAATTGTTAACAGTAGAATCACAAATAAATCAAAAGTATTTAAAACTACTTAATTACATACTCAAGTAACTATTTAAAACAACAAAAATTCAGTCTTTATAGTTATCTTTCTCATCAATTTGCAATTTTGTGGAGAATTATTGTTTACTGTAAACACTCATTTTTTGCTTCTACTTTTTTTTTTTATAAAAATGTATGTTAAAAGATGCCAATGAAGTACCTACAGAATTTTAACCATAGAAATACCAAATGTCAGTCTTTTTTTCCTTTAACAAGATAATAAATTCCATTAGTATTCTGCATTTAGTGAAATGTGCGTTTTGGTCTCAATGAGGCATTACATGGCTTGTAAGAGCCTTTAGACGAAGAAAAATTCTTAAGTGCTCAAAGAATAAGATATTTCTCTTATTTTGTACTATTAAAGGTAGCCATATCAATTTTGATAATGAGAATGAAATTGAGATTGAGCGATTGAGTATGCCTAAAAAATTATCCTAAGGTATCAAAATCTATAGGTAATGACAATAATGTCTTAGAGGTTACAGGTTAGTGTCTCAAATGACATCTTTTATTGCAAAAACGTGATTCTTAGGCAATTGTGTTTACCTTTTGAGATTGGACCCCTTTTTCAAAGAACACATTGTGTTTATCTTCTGAGAATGGACCCCTTTTCTTTTATCCTCACTCACAAATGGTCCCTATCCTCCGCGTCCCAAAAAAACTATCCAAAAATGTTTATATACTCCTAGAGCATTGTTAGGATTATACTTTATTTAATTACATTTTAACATTTCAATATTTAATAATTAAAAAAATACAAAAAAAAAAAGACACACACACACTCCAAGGTGAAAATAATTAATAGTATATTGATAAGTATGTTTTCTAATCATTTAATGGTGAAATGTCAAGATACAATTAGATAAAATATAATCCTAATGATGCTCTAGGAACATACAAGAATTTTTGGATCACGGGTGAGCTTTTTTAGTGATTATGAGAGAGTATACAATAATTTCTCTTCATAATCACCTCAGTAACGGGCAAGCGAACTCATCACTGCGTAAGCACCCGTCCTTGCCACCAAATTAACTCCTCCACTCTTTCCAGGCCAAAACAACAACATTTTTACACATATTTTTTCTTGAGATCATATCAGAATTTATATTTGTCTATTATTTTATAATTATAAATTTTTTTTAGTGAATGAATTCATAATAATACAAATTGTTAAAAAGATCCATGCCATTCAAATAATAAGTATTTATTTGAATTAATCATTATAAAATATAATTGAATTTGATATTTAATTTGTGATAAATTATTTTCATTTTGTAAGTATTTTAAACTGTTAGATAAAATTATGGTATACTATTACAACCTATATTTGGTCTGTAACCAGCCAAGACCAGAGAAGATTCTCTAATTCTGAAGCCTTTTCATAACCTTAAATACATAAAACATAACTTCCACATATAAACTTAATTTAGCTTTCATTTAATTGAGTTATGAGGCTCTCAAAACCTTTCAATAACCCACATACAGTGCATATCATTCAAAAAAAAAAAATAGTAGCAGACTAAGTAGTGGGCTCAACAACTCGCTCATGCTACACTGAAATCTGTAAATATAAATCAATTTTAGAGTGAGTTAAAATGACACAGTGAGTTATCAAGAAATCTAAATGTATCTGTACACAGTTCCTTAACAAGCAATGACAACAATAATCAGATCATCTAATTAAAATATCTCAAACTTCGACTTATAAAGTATAATGTGCTAACTTATAAATATTAGACTAAAACCAGCAAAAATTTAAATATAGCCATATAACTATAAGCTTCAATATATATGAGAGTTAACACAAATAATATGATTACTAAAAATCATAAGTTGAAGAACTGCATAAAAAAAATTACAATAAACTGAAAATAAGATAATTTATAATCATTTTAGAAAATTGGACATCAAACAACCATAACTGAAACGGTATCATACCCTCTATCTCCATCTTCATCCTCCCATCACACAGTTTCTCCCCTTATTACTCTAATCAGAGAACTGAATTCTGAATAAGTCTGAAACTGAATTCGGAGTCATGCCCACAGAAACAAATTTGAGAATCTGGGGTCGTTCTCATGGATTTAGTCATGTGATTGTCTTTAACCCACTTGGTGCACCAAATACATTCTTCATAAAAATATTTTCGTAAACAATCATTTAATATACATATTTTTACATAATCATATACCATACAAAACTCAAATAAGGAAAAACTATTTATCCATTCAAAGTATATTATACCATGATAAAAAAAAACCACTAAAATTATATTCAGCAATCTAAAATAACTTTAATACAAGAAATAAAAAAAATAAATGATCATCCAAAATTCAAGGTGATAAATTTATCACGTTAACAAGTCCTATTTCCAAAAATAAAAGCAAGGTATAACTCAATTATAAATATCATCATATCAATCATTTATTTTGATTACTTTATCCTAAAACTACAATATATAATTTCACATCAAGATTTCTTATAATTTCACAAATAAAATTTAATCTTATAAGTTACAAGAAGATTTACTTGTTACTCACCTAACACATATTGAAGGGCCATGGTTGAAAACTCTTCCAAAGATCTTATTCAATAACTTCAATCAACCACTCCAGTTTTGAAATTTTTCTCATCCAAATAGCTATACCTTTACCTCCCTAAGCTGAAATAATGATAAAATCTCCTCTAACTCCAAATTTTCACAACAAAAACATCTTAGAAACAATCCCAAAAATTTACTACAGCTAAAAGGTAAATTAATTTGTAAGAAATAACTCACATATGACTCATGTTTAAAGGATAAATGTGTAAATGTGTGTATTTTAATGGAGGGCTAATCGGTAATTTTGGTTGGCTTTAGGAAAGCTTTGTTAATCGCTTGATGAGAGTGGTTATCTGATGGTTTTGAAATTTAAAAGAAATCGATAACTGATGGTTTTTAATTTCGAATGAAACCCCCATATATTCAGTCTTTACCCATAAGGGTACGCCTATTCATTTTTCCATCAAGAAGAGAAAAGTGTAAGAAAGAAAAGGGAAGAGATCGATAAAGATTCTTCAATCAAGCAGCCTTGGTAGATCTAAAGTTTATTCCGTATTATGGACAAATGTTAGTACTCATATATTGACTTAACCCTAATGTATGTGAAAACCATAAATTCCCAAGATTTCAATTGTGTTCTTGTATGATGAATCCTAAAAAAAATTTATGTTTACATGTGGTATCAGAGCTTTAGGTTAAGGAATTCATGATTTTTCATTAATGGTGGTTACCCTAATTATGAAAATTGGAGATTTATGAATTGAGAATTTATGTATGAACCCTAATTATGAAAACTGAAATTGGGGATTTATATATGAACCCTAATTATAAAGATTGGAGATTTTGATTAAATTATTCCGTTGCACTGTGTGGATCAATTAATGGCATATTAGCTTTAATTGTGGTACCTTATGGCTTTTGATGAATTGCCAAAAAATTATTGTATCATTGAATTAAACTTTATGGATGAACGTCCTACGTGCACTTAGTTCTAATTAGAATCATGTTCTTTTTACTTTATTTTAATGCACTTGGCTTTATGACTTGTAATGTCCTGTGGCTTCGGCAATTCAAGATCCTTGGGCTTCGGCAATTAAAATTTTGATAGCTTTTGAATTTTGTGCTATGTCTAGCGTAATAGACATTATCATATATATATATATATATATATATATATATATATATATATATATATATATATATTATATCTTCTAATTGTTTATGAAATGTTTGAATTTTGGAATTAATGTATGATAGATTTGTTAATCACTAAAGTGGTCAAATCTTTAAGTTGATTTAATTCCAAATTATATGAAGTTTATATCCCAATTACTCATAATTTGATATTTAAACAACTTATGTTAACAGAAACACATTTTGTGGTGTTGATGAGATTAAGATTGAACGTGTGAAATCTTAAATCTTATAATTGGTTTACAAAATATTAAATTTTGGAATTAAAGTATGATAGATTTGTTAACCACCAAAGTGGTCAAATCTTTATGAGTTAATTTAATTCCAAATAGTATGATGATATTTCAATTACTCATAATTTTGATGCTATAAATAACATGAAAATTATTATTTTAATTATGAGTGAATTGAAGTTCATTATTATAAAACAGTTAAGGATCAACCCAAAGGTTGATTGCTTATCTTTATAATAAATGAGCATGAATGTTGGTGATGTAAATATACTATTAGTTATATTTATGTATCAAAAAATAATAAATGTTTCTAGTTAGTGTATACATCATTGCCAAATTATGTGAAATTCCTGTTAGCATCATTATATTGAATATTGTGTATTAATGGATTGCCCAAAGGTGAACATCGATATGCATTGTATTAAATGTATCTGAATCTGTGAAGCATATTGATGTGTATGTATGTATAACTCAAAGTATTAATGTTTTCAAATTTTATTCCTTGTAGTACCAGTTGCTACACATTCGTTGTTCTCAACTGTTGCAGTTTTTAATGGGCTCAACTGCTCTAAATGGAGTGAGCAAATCTAATTTTTACCTTGGGGTAATGAATCTGGATTTGGCTCTTAGAGAAGTGAAACCTAGTGCTATTACTGCTACAAGCACTGAAGAGGAAAAGGTCCATTATAGAAACTGGGAAAGATCCAACAGGTTGAGTCTGATGTATATACGAATGAGCATTGCCAGCAATATTAAGTCAGCTCTTTCACAAACTGAAAGTGCCAAAGAAATGATGAAACTTGTGAAAGAACGCTCCCAAATTGCTGACAAGTCTCTTGCTGGAACACTAATGAGTACACTGACCACCATGAAATTTGATGGTTCTCGTATTATGCATGACCATGTTATTGAGATGACAAACATTGCAACAAGACTGAAGTCATTAGGAATGGATATGTATGAAAATTTCCTGGTGCAGTTCATCCTGAACTCATTACCGACTGAGTATGGTCTTTTCCAAATGAACTATAATATCATGAAAGATAAATAGAATGTGCATTAATTGCACAGTATGCTAGTTCAGGAGAAAATCAGACTCTAGAACTAGGGAATTCATTCCATCAATTATGTTTAAGCATCAAGGAGCTGAAAAGAAAAGCGGTAAGAAACTTGAGAAGAAGGGAAGAGGACCCCTAAAGATCAATGAGGCCTCATCTTCTCAAATCCACAAGAAGGAACCTTATGGAAACATATGCCATTTCTGTAGAAAAACTAGGCATTTCCAAAAGGATTGCACGAAACGTAAGGCTTGGTTTGAAAAGAAAGGTAAGCCTAGTGCTTATGTATGTTTTGAATCAAACTTAGCTGAAGTTCCTTATAATACTTGGTAGATTGATTCTGGATGTACAACTCATGTTTCTAATATGATGCAGGGATTCCTTACAACCCAAACCACAAGGCCAAATGAAAAGTTTGTCTTTATGGGCAATAGAGTGAAAGCTCCAGTGGAAGCTGTTGGGATGTACCGTTTGATTCTTGATAGTGAATATCATTTGGACTTATGTGAAACTCTTTATGCACCTAGTATATCTAGGAATTTAGTTTCAATATTCCAAACTTGATAAAGCTGGATACTCTTTTAAATTTGGTAGTGGTAGTTTCAATTTGTACAAACATAATCACTTGATTGGTAATGGTACATTATGTGATGGATTATATAAATTGAGTCTTGATAATCTTTATGCTGAAACACTTATGACCTTGCATCATAATGTTGGTACTAAACGTAGTTTAATGAATGAACGTTCTGCTTACTTGTGGCATAAACATTTGGGACATATTTCCAAAGAAAGAATGGAAAGATTGGTAAAGAATGAAATCCTTCCGCATTTAGATTTTACTGATCTGAATGTATGTGTGGATTGTATTAAAGGTAAACAAACAAAACACACAAAGAAAGGAGCCACAAGAAGCACTCAACTTCTTGAAATTATACACACTGATGTATGTGGGCTTTTTGATGTTAACGCTTTCAATAAAGAAAGATACTTTATCACCTTCATTGATGATTATTCACGTTATGGTTATGTCTATTTGCTACATGATAAATCTCAAGCTGTAAATATTTTAGAGATTTACATTGATGAAGTTGAAAGGCAATTAGACAGAAAGGTGAAAATTATCAGATCTGATAAGGGTGGAGAGTATTATGGAAGGTATGATAAAAGCGGACAACATCCGGGTCCATTTGCTAAATTCCTTAAAAAGACTGGCATATGTACTCAATACACTATGACAGGTACACCATAACAAAATGGTGTGTCAGAAAGGTGTAAACCTTGTTAGACATGGTTAGGAGTATGTTAAGTAATTCTTCTCTACCCATTTCGTTGTGGACTTATGCTCTAAAAACTATCATGTATGTATTAAATAGGGTTCCTAGTAAGGCAGTTCTAAAGACTCCTTTTGAACTGTGAACTGGAAGGAAACCTAGTCTAAGGCACCTATATGTTTGGGCTTGTCAGGCAGCAATTAGATACTATAATCCCAATAAAAAGAAACTAGATGCAAGAACAATCAGTGGTTATTTTATTGGTTATCCAGAAAAGTCGAAAGGGAATAGATTTTATTGTCCTAATTATACTACAAGGATTACTGAAACTGAAAATGCTAGGTTCATTGAGAATGGTGAAGTTAGTGGGAGTGAAACACCACGTAAAGTGGAGATTCAAGAATTGAGAGTACAAGTTCCCTTGACTTGTGTCTCTAATAAAGTTGTTGTTCCTCATGTTGTTGTACCAAGTAATAATAATGAAGAATAACGAATAAATGATCCCACAACTCACAATGAAGTCACACTAAATGAACCGAATGAGCCCATAATAGAAGAACCACAACAAATAACATTAAGAATATCTCAAAGAGAAAGGATATTTGCTATTTCTAATGACTATGTGGTATATCTACAAGAGTCTGAATTTGACTTGGGAATGGAAGATGATCCAGTTACGTTTTCACAAGCCATGAATAGTAATAATGGTAAAAAATGGTTAGATGCCATGAAAGAATAGTTGAAATCTATGGAACAGAATGAAGTTTGAGACTTTGTTAAGTTACCAGAAGGTTGTAAGAGAGTTGGATGTAAATGGCTTTTTAAGATCAAACGTGACTCTCATGGTATAGAACGTTACAAGGCCAAACTAGTTGCAAAAGGATTCATTCAGAAAGATGCCATCGACTATAAGGAAACCTTTTCGCCAGTCTCCAAGAAGGATTCTTTAGGAATCATTATGGTATTGGTGGCTCATTATGATTTAGAACTACACCAAATGGATGTGAAAACTGCCTTTCTAAATGGAAATTTAGAGGAAGATGTGTACATGGACCAACCAATATGGTTCATAGAAAAAGAAAAAGAGCACATGGTGTGCAAACTTAATAAATCAATATACGGCTTAAACAAGCTTCACGACAATGGTACCTTAAGTTTAACGATACCATTGTCTCAGAAAGCATATATTAATAAAGTTTTAGAGAGATTTAGAATGGAAAAGTGCTCATCGTCTCTAGTTCCGATTCAGAAAGGAGACAAATTTAGTCTCATGCTATGTCCTAAGAATGATTTGGAACGAAAAGAAATGGAAGCAATTTCATATGCATCGCTCGTTGGAAGCTTAATGTATGCTCAGACTTGTACGAGACCAGATATCAGTTTTGCAGTTGGAATGTTAGGAGATACCAGAGTAATCCTGGTATGGATCATTGGAAAACTGCAAAGAAAGTTCTGAAATGTTTGCAAGGAATAAAGAATCACATGCTTACTTATAGCAAATCTAACAACCTTGAGGTCATTGGATATTCAGATTCAGACTTTGCCGAATGTGTGGATATAAGAAAATCCACTTTGGCTACTTATATCTTTTAGCTGGAGAAGCAATATCATAGAAAAGTGCAAAGTAGTCTGTAATTGCTGCATCCACTATGGAAGCTAAATTTGTGGCATGCTTTGAGGCCATGGTTCAGGCTAAATGGCTACAGAATTTTATTTCAGGGCTTGGACTGGTCGACAGTATTGATAGTTCGCTAAAAAATTTTTGTGACAATTCCGTAACAGTTTTCTTTTCTAAAAACGACAAGTATTCCAAAGGTGCTAAGCATATGGAGTTGAAATACCTTACCATTAAAGAAAAGGTTCAGAAACATAAAGTGTCAATAGAGCATGTTGACACCGATCTTATGATAGCTGATCCCTTGAGGAAGGGATTACCGCCCGAAACATTTATTGGTCATATGTATAGTATGGGCATTATGTCTGCTAGTGAATGTTAAACATTATTGTTATTATTGGTCATTGACACTCTGAGCTTATTAATGTATAAGTTTCTGAAATTTTTCTATTTTCAAATTTTATGTATACATGCATGTATGAATGATGATGTTGGAAACATAATTTATCTTTAATGAAAACATTATTGTTGGACATAATTGTGTACTTCCCGTTAAAGTGTCATGTTAAGGAGAAGAGCTAATATAATAGTACATAGAAGGAACTATGTCAATTTGATGATATAGAACCGCTATGACTCTTGTTGGTTTTATTCTTAATTATGACTTATGGAACAACCAATATATGAAGCCTTTAGCCTTATATATGCGCATTAAGATTGATGTTTAATTAAATCATAGAATGACACTTTATCACATGAGCCAAGTGGGAGAATGTAAGAAATAACTCACATATGACTCGTGTTTAAAGGATAAATGTGTAAATGTGTGTGATTTAATGAAGGGCTAATCGGTAATTTTGATTGGCTTTGAGAAGGCTTTGTTAACCGCTTGATGGGAGTGGTTATCTGATGGTTGTGGGAAGTTAACCTGGTGATAACTGATAGTTTTGAAATTTGAAAGAAACCGATAATTGATGGTTTTGAATTTCAAATGAAACCCCCATATATTCAGTCTCTACCCATAAGGATACACCTATTCATTTTTCCATCAAGAAGAGAAAAGCATAAGAAAGAAAGGAGAAGAGATCGATAAATATTCTTCAATCAAGCAGTCTTCGTAGATCTAAAGTTTATTCCGCATTATGGACAAAGGTTAGTACTTATATATTGACTTAACCCTAATGTATGTGAAAACCATGAATTCCCAAGATTCTAATTGTATTCTTGTACGATGAATCCTAATGAAAATTTATGTTTACATAATCTGCCTTCCATAAATAATCCAGCCCTCAAATCTTCTCTCTTACGTGGCTGGACAGTCCATCACGCATTTAAAAATTTCTACAACAACCAGAAAATTCTGCAGTTCATTGATCTGGAATAAAAGGGAAGCTTCAATCATCAAGAAAATTGGCAAACCTAGCCAAGGAAACTTACCTAAAAGGGAAATCAAATTTGAAGGAGGAAGGAAGAGGAAAATAATTTAGCAAAAGGCAGAAAAAGAAGAGATTGTCTACCTAATATCCATCTCGAACCTAGCTCTTGGTTGGAGAAGGTGGCACACTTCTATGGATTGTTCATGATACGTATGGGAGGAGGAGGAGAAAGGACCCAAAAAAAAGAGAGGGGAAAGGGAGCTGTTAAGAGATTGGAAGAAAAGGAAAGAACCAAAAGGAGGGAGAGAGGAGGGACCGAAGCTTCCTGAAGAAGGATAAGTTTAGAAAGCTATTCTCTCTCTTGAAATATCTCCACCGACCCACTTCATGAAATCTGGTCTGCATTCTTTTTTTTTTTTTTTGCCCAAATTCATATTTAATGGAGATTAAAAAAATCTTTTTTTTTCTTCTTATCATTTTAGTTAATGAAAGTTCATTAAAATAGAGACTTTGTATTCATGTCTAAATAACCATATTTCACTAAGTAAAATTCATTTTAATTTTATGTTATATTTTTTTTTGTCCTCATCTAAAATTTTAAGACCAAGATAAGTTAGCCTAAAATTTATTAGCATCATAGAACCAAAAAATTAATCTCATTATAACTAACACAAAAATCATTCTTTATAAATTTATTTCAACTTAAAAATTTAGTTTTATTTAAATTTATCATTAATTTTTTTTGGTTGGGTTTCATATATACAATGTTAAATTTTATCTATTTATATTTTTGTACAGTATAAACTAGCCTACAGATACTGTACTTGTACGATCTTCTAAAAATTAATTAATTAAAAATTAAAACTAATTTAAAAAAGAAAATAGATAATTTTTGTAGCCACTTCTAAATTTTCCTTGGAATTAATAAGATATAAAAAATTTAAAAATAAAGTACCCAAAAAAATAATTAAAAATGAAAAAATAAAGAATGGAAAAAGTAAAATAATTCAAAAGTTAATAATGAGATAAAATAGTCAAGAATATGGGTGAACACCGCATTTTGTCTGAGTTTTGATCCATGCCCCAATTCAAAGCTTATTTTGTCACAATCTACTAAAACCTAATTGAAAAAAAATCAGTTAAAAGGCTCTTATCGAGGCCACATCCTTTTCGCAATTCTCTTTTTAATAGGGTGGCTCAATTAAATAAGTACAATCTATTAAGTCCAAGCACAATTGAAAAATCAAAAAGTAATAAAAAGTTATGTTGATCTAGGAAATAATTAATTAATCCTAATTGAATGAAAAATAATTTAGAATTTAATTCTAATATATCTAAAAATTTAATTTTTTTGTGAAATTAATTTTGATTTTAATCAAATGTTGATTGATTGACAAATCTGTAATTAGAGAGTTGATTGTTAGGGTATTTTGGGTATTTAGAGTTGATTGACAAATCTTTCGTAGTTCTAGCTTTGTTAGATCTGTCTCTTCTCTTTGATGGTTTTGGTGTAATTTAGGAGTGTTTAAAACTGATCCAATCCAAATAAAGCTGAAAAATCAATTTAAATAAAACTGAAACGAAGCTGCGCCTGCCTGCGAGAAGTGAAGAACCCAGCTTGCACCGTCACCGTTGACGTCGAGCCCCCTGTCGCTGTCGACCCCTTGTCATCGACTCAGCCCTCTCTCTTCGCCGTCAACTCCATTGCCAGCATCGATGTCTCGACTTGAGGTATATCTCGCTTCCACTTTCTTTGTCTTTCTCTTCAAATTTGCTCCCCCATGCCTGTTTTTTTTTTTTTTTTCTTTCTTATTTGGTACAAGTTTGAAGTTACAACTACCTTAGATTTTTCCTTCGGGTTTAGATTCCTACCTGTTGCTATTTTTCAGTTTGAAATATGAATTTCTGCCGTAGGAGAATAAGATTCAACAGAAACACTTTAATAGTTACTTTATAAAAACGGAAAGAAAATTTTGAATGTGCTTGATGGTCATTGATTTGTTATAAAAAACAGCAGAAATTCAGCAACTTTTGGCATAAATTCATCAGAAAAAAAAGTTGGACAAAAATTAATCAACTGAATTAAACCAGTTTGGTTAGGATCGGTTATTCAGCATAAACCAAACCAATTGGTTGATGTAGGCGGTAAACCAATTGGTTCGGTTTGGTTGAAATTTCTCCCCAAAACCGAACTAAACCGGTCCGTGAACACTCCTATTGTAATCTTTGACAGAATTGTTTTCTCTTACGTAATGTTTGGTATACGAAATGATAATTCCATAGAATCATAATGGAATAGGAATATAATAGAATTGAATGGAATTAAATGATTATTTCTACTCCACAGTTTAGTAACTTTTGAAATATAATATCTTTCTAAGCTACTTCACTGTTTGATATATAGAATCACTGTAGAATGGAGTTAAAGTTAATAAAAGGACATAAATGCCCCTTATAAGAAAAAATATTTTAAACATAAATAATAATGTTTAATTTTAATATTTTTTATAATTTGATTAAAATATATGTAGTCATCTTTTATAAGAGTAATATTATCATATCAAGTAAATATTTCACGTTTATTTTCATAGATAAATAAGTTTTTAAATCAAAGGCAAAATATTTACATCAAAACTAAAAATTATAATGATAAACTAAAATACCACTAAAGTTAATAAGTAATTGAATATATAAATTTGACCATAAAAAAATTATACTATAAACTAAAAAACATTAAGAAAGACAATACTTTATTACCCAAAAAAAATATAAGAAGGACAATAAGTGAAATTTTATAAATTTTTAAGGATACATTTGGAATAAAAAATTTTAATCCCATTACATGAAGTATGTAATCTCAATTTCACCTCTCTAGGAGGGAATGGATTTCATGCTCTATTCCTGGTTTTATGAAATGGGACATGAAATGGAGTTACCATTTTATTTTATTTTTTGCAAACAAATATAGGAATGTTCAATGCTATAGAATAATCATGGAATGGAATCATCATTCCTACATACCAAATGTCACAAAAAAGCTCTTTGTTTAAAAAAAAGGGGAGACAATTATAAATACAGAAGAGAGGAGAAAGGAAAAAAGTTCTTTGCTTCCAAAATTCATGTGCAAGATAAAACCTCCCAAATATTTTGCACTATATTGTATACATTACACATGAAAGTATAAAGCCATTATGATGTAACGTTGACAATTAGATCCATGAATCCATGATTTATCAAAGTCATTTATATCTAAATCCAATTCAATACATCCAATTATAATTATAGATTAAATAAATTGAATTAGTTTTAGTTAATGGATGGTTAATGAAACAATCAAAATATTTATTAGATATCTATATGGTTTGGAGAATGTAATGTATTTAGATAGGAGGAGTTTAGATATATTTAATTGAAAATAGATGAATTGGAGATATATTGATCAATTAAAATAGATTAATAAATGAATTTGATATTCATTCATTAAATACATTATGATTGGATTGAATAATATTAACAATTTTTAATAAATTTTTAATAAATTATTATTTTATTTTTATTCATCCATTAATAAATCAATTTAAAATCTATTCAATTTATTTATTGTTACCACTATTATGACGCCACTTTCTTCCCTCCACACACTCCTCCGTTCATATAACCACTGACAATCTGCACCACTCACTCAATCACTTAACAATTTACACCCACACGTTCACTCACCACACTCGCGTTTTCACTCAAATACTCATTCACTTCACACTTACATAAGATTTGATCATCTAAAAAGTGAAGGGCTTGAGGAATATTTTTTTTATTCATGTAATCTTAGAGAGTTTAGAGAATGTTAAGCTATTATTTTGTAAAATAATTATTTTTAATAAAATTTATACATATTTTTGTAATAATATTTTAGTTTTTCTTTTTTGGGTATGATGATAATATCTTAGTTTATGAATTAAATATGCGACAATATATTTTATATTTTACTTTGTAAGAACATTATTTTTAAATTTGTTTGCATATTTTTTTCATGATTGTGTGTCCTTAATTAAATGTTTTGAATTATGATTTTGCTTTATATTTTGTTTTACAATGACTATACAAAATACAAATTTAAAATTATAAAAATTACCAAATATAAGTTACATAATATAGTAGGAAAGCTATTCATAAATGTATTACAAACAATTTATGTCATTATAAACTTTCCTCATAAATATAAACCATAGCTTGAAAATTAAAAGTTTCTACTTTCCAATGAAATTTTAGATTTGATTGAAAAGTCCATTTCAATACTTTATTATATAGTGTTAAATGACTTGTAAGAGTATTTAGACGAGGTCATGTTAGCACATGATATTACAGGATATTATATGACTTGCATGAGTTTTTGAAAGAGGCCAAACCAACATATAATATAATGTGACGTTACATGGCTTAGTGGAGGCTATGTTAGGACATAAGATGATGTGACAGTATATGATGGTATTACATGGCTTGTAGGAGCTTTTGGAAGAGGTCACATCAGCACATTACATGACACGGTGTTACACAGCTTGAAAGAAGTTACGTTAGCAAATAAGATGACATAGTGTTATATAACTTAACAGTGAATTTGAAATGCAGGTCCCCAAGAAAAAAATTTTAAACCAAACTGAGTGGTTTTGAAAATGATTTTTTTGCAAATGGTAATTTATTTTAAAATGAGTCGCAATGTTTGAATTCATCACTCTCACAGAGTTAAGGTTTATGTGAATTTGTTCTTATATTTATTTTTATGGTTATTTTTTAGATGAAATTATTTCTTTTTTTTTAAACGTGTGAATTAGATCCTGCTAATGGTTCAAGCAAAATCTATATAAAATACATCAAAGTAGGCTCCTCCAATATTTATCAATTAAATAAATTAGTTTAGAAAAATCAATTCTGGTTCTTAAACTCCAAAATTAATCAATAATTGGACTTCATTTCTCATAATGATGTTCGGAAATTTGTGGGTTGGTGGTTTTGTTCCCTTTTGTATATAGATTATATCTTTTCCCAATTATTATGGTATAAAACTATGTTTATGATGAGATTTGAAAGATGGACGTTGTGTTTTTTCGGGTCATGCGAAATAAATTTTGTTCATTTTTTTATGAACAAATCTTGATGTTTTTAGTTTGCGTATTGTTTTTCTTAGGCATGTCAATCATTATCTGTGGGAGTGAATTGGGTAATTACAAATTTTTCTTAAACGTTTAAAAAATATACATTTTGATGCAACTAATTGATACGAGCAGTGAAATAAGTCTAACAAAGATACATTAATGTTAAATCCATGATTAGAGATAACCGATAATTTTAATTGAACATAAAATGCATTATATCAAATACATATAGAGCTATAGAACAATCCAAATAGTAATTAGATTGATTTTAAGCCAATTAAGCCAAATATGATGACAATAATACAAAGATTCTAGATTACTCCAATACAACTTGGAGGAGTAGAGAAACCAAGCAAACAAACTAAATATCAAGTTTAATAATCAAAACAACAAGTTTTCAAGAAAAATAGAGTACTATTTGTGTTTGGCTATTTTGCAAGCAATATATAAGGTAGATATTGAAGTAAATATGAAATTTTTAGAGTGAAGGGAAGAGAGAAGCAAACATAAGAATTTGTCTTAGTTTAACCATCAATCCTGCAAACCGCATCTTGTCCACAAGATCTTCCATTTAAGATTTTCTACTATTTTTCAAACTTAATCAGGCATTAGCAGGATCTAATTCTCACAATTAAATAAACAAAAGCACTTCATCTAAAAAAATAACTGTAAAGTATAAATGAGAACAAATTAACTTAGTGACTTAGACCCAAACTTTGTGGAAGTCGCTAATTGAAACTTTAATTTGATCACTCATTTTAAAAAAAAAATACCTTTTGGAAAAAATCATTTTGAAAATCACCCAGGTTGGTTTAAATTTTTTTTATTGAAAACTAGAATTTCAAATTAACCACTATCATGCAACATATTGTGGGCTTACATTTGTTCCTCACAATAATTGCTATTTAAGCACTTGTTCCTTATCTTGATCATTTATCATATTTTGGTAAATGGCAAACAAATGGAATATTGTAAAATAATAAAACGTATCATTTAATAGATATCAGATTAAATGGTTAATCGTTTTCAAAACAAGCGATGTGGGATGCTAACACCTTCCCAAATAGTAATCAACCTCCAAAACCTAAACTCTGAACTACAAACCATTTTCTAGGTGTACAGAGCATCATTTTATTTTTGAATGGAACAAGTTAATTAGTCGGTGGTGATTATGTCATCTCTTGCTTCCATATGCATTTACATCATCATATCCCAAAGTCCCATCATTCCCATGCTTCATTTTCTTTTCCAAATGGGATTTATCCATACTGTGTTACACCACTGAGAGGTACGTTCAGATAGTGTGTCTGGTTAACCACCAACCACGTAATTTACATCTAGCCCTCAAGATCCTCCAGGTAAGATTTTCTACTATTTTTCAAGCTTAATTTGAGAAACCATTACAAGATTTGAGGATTCCTTACACCTTGAGATCCTACACCTTTGTGTACGAGCCTCACAAGCTTTCAACAGAAGATACCACACTATTATATATATTCTTCAAGTGATAAAATAACTATTAGTGGTGTTTTGAAATAATTTAATATGAAAACTAGCTACTTGTAGCTGTTATTTTTATTCTTTGGTGCAATGGTAATAAATTTTCAAGTGGGATGCTACAAATTATAGGGATACCCTTGACAAAATTCACCTATATGAGTTTAGGAGTGGGGTTGTTTCTATAAGAATGAGGGCTTAAAATTCTTTGGAGCACTCATGAAAACCAGAATTATGCATAAGAATTACGCATAAGGCCATAATGTGCGGGCTTTAAAGGGCTCAAAATTGCACCTAGTTTGCTATCTGCATGGTACAATGTCTTGTAATCTCGTGAGTAGTCATAATTCAAGCCAAAAGATTACTATTGGCTCTAAACCAAACTCATATTATTGCCAAGTAAAGTTTCAAGGCAACGCTACCTCTATTATGCATAGTAAACTATCTCTATTCAAGTGTTACACTAATAATCTTTTTTATTAAAAATAAATGGGGGATTGTTAGGTTTTTTTAATAAAAAGAAATAAAGATTGAATTTGAAAATGACAGTAATGAAATAGTGTGGGAGTTACAAGTCTGATATTGAATAAAATTATACTCAATTAAGAGTATATTAACTCTTTATCATATTCAAAGTAGATGACTAAAGAATCCAATATTTACACGTGCGTGAGAAATTAGTAGGGAGCAATATCTGTGAGAATTCTAATCATTGAGAGTTCACTGTACCAAAGTACTCGAAAAAAAAAGTTTTCTTCTTTTGAGGGATCGTTAATTAGAATTAAAAAAAATTGAAACTGCCTTTTGATACGTTGATTTTTTACTATCACACAAAAATAACACATTTGTATAAATAATTCTCTAAAAATGTAAACACAAAAGCAAAAAAAAATTATTTATTTACATACAAAAAAACCCTTGCAATATTTATAACCATCAATTAAAAAAATAATGAATTTAAATTTGACAACATATAAGTACATATATAACAAATTATAAATTTGTTAAATTTCTCTCTTCTGATTTTCTCATCAATAGTTGTTTACTTGAACTTTACTATTTAATCATACTCCTCATTTTAGAGAATCCAAATCATTAGTTTATAGTGCATCTAGACTTTCCTTTGTCGGTTTCTCTTATACCCGCTTGCTGTTTTTTAAAAGTAATGTCACTTATTTAATTTTTGTTATCACAATTATGTATAAATATATAGATAATTACATTTTTTGTTAAATAAGTTTATAGTTAAAGTTTGTTTTATTTTATTTATTTTTTAAAAAAATTAAAGAATTATTAATTATTTTCTTTCAAATTTATCTTTAGTATTATTGAAATAAGAGAAGGTCAATAAAGTGAATAATAATACTTTTCAATATTGTCAAAACTAGATTGAAGAATGAATCAGCACGACTTTTGATTCAGGTTTAATCAATTCAACCGTTTAAATAGGTTGGTCAAATCAGATGATATCATAAAAATAATTTATTTACAATAATACAAAATAAATCAAAACATTCATAAAATGTGAACAAAAAAAAAGCATTAAACTTTTTGGACAAAACATGACCTGCTAATTCTAGTGGGGATCAACTTGCTAATTTATCAGGGTTTTGATCGATTTTGTCCAATTTTGAACTATTCAAAGTGGTCTGATATTCTGACCGTGAATTTGGTTATGAAATTGAATTAAAACTGATTGAGTTTCTAGTTTATGGTTAAATCGATCATACCACCCAGTCTAGTTTGGTATCGATTCTAACAATACTTGTATTTTGAGTTTTTCAATGAAAATGGCAATTTAATCAAATACAATTATTTTTACTGTTAATGAGACTATTGAATGACTTCTTTTTTTTTTCTTTTTGTTATTTATTGAATGACTTCTTTAATCCTAGTGTAAAAGATGAAACAGGTAAAAAGAAAATATATGATAACATTGCACTTATTTTCAAAAAGAAAAAAAAAATGTTCTTATTTTGATTTCAAAAAATTCTAAATCCCCTTAATTAGGTCAAAGACTCATCTTTGAACAATCTTAAGGCAACATATTGACCTAGTATATTTAAAAAAATTTATTTCGTTAAGTATTGATCCAATATTTAAATTTGAATAGTAAGTTAGAGGGAATACCTCCCGACTATTAGGCTAAATATTTAGGCTAATTATTTAAAATAATTTAGCATTAATTTTTTAAGAAAAAAAAGAAAGATTTTTTTTTCTTCACTTGTGATTAGTTTGATATAACCTTAGAAATAAAGTAAAAAAAATTCACATGTGAGATTTATATGAAAATTATATTAAAACTTGTCCCTTAATTTTTCACTCCAATTTTTAAGGGGTATAGTAAACTGATCCTTAGAGATGAAGATTCTTGAAGAGAACTTATACAGAATATTGTTATGTTATTAAATTTGTTTTTATCATTCTATATAAGTTTCTTGATAATTTTAAATTCCCTAAAATATTTTCGTTAAGTAAGAGTAACATAAAGGATGTAGAATGCAACTTCAACAAGATGCAAGTTGGTAATATGTTGGATGAGAGTTTGCATGCTTTGGATATCTTGAATTCATTTTACCAAATGATATGATGATTAATGGGGATGTCACACATAGAATTCAAGCAAGGTGAATGGTATTGAAGAAATAATTTAAGTGTAATTTGTGATTGAAAAACGCCCAGTCAAATTAACTTAAAGAAAATTCCATTATGGGGATGTTATACAGTAATGAATGTTGAGCAGCAAGGTACAAAGAAGAGAAAACAAATAAATGTCCTAGAAATGAAAATGTTGAAGTACATGGGTGAACATACAATAAAAGATAAGTTCAGGAACAATTATATTAAATAGAAAGTCATAGTTGCATCTAAGGTGCTTTGGCCATATAAGAAGGCTAATAAAAGCTCCAATGAAAAAAATAAAGATTAAATCGAAGATAGTTCAACTAAAGGAGATTATTACCCAAATCCATATACAAAATTATTTCTTTCCTTATGATGAATTCTCTCCCTCTGATTTTTCTCCCTCTCATTTACTTTTTATTTTTACCCCTTATCAAACTAACACTCTTTGCTTGGATGGTAGAAAAGAAAGAAGTAAAGAAAGTGGGGGAGAATAAAATGAGAGGGAAAGAAACTTGCAAGAGAGAAAAGTGGGAAAGAGAAAATTATTAAATGGGTGCTCATAAAAAAAAATTTCTTCTCAATCTTGGGAAGAAAAGCATGAGAGAAGAAGGGCCATAGGATCCACTTAAAAATGCCCGTGAGTATTAATGTAAGATATTAGTATTATTTATGTATGTATATATTTATCATTTCAAACAAATATATTTTCTTTTTTTCTCATTTTTCTACACATTTAAACAAGAGAAATTTTTTTTCCTATTTTTTTTCTCTTTTTTTTCTTCTCTATTTTTCTTCTATCCTATTTTTTATCTTACATGCAAGCAAAGTGTTAAAGTTTTCTCTTTATATTTTAATTTCCTAAATAAGAAGGGTACTCCTCGTGGCTTTTTTATTAGAATATTGAAGTTTTAATATGTTGTTCTATCATTTCTTTTCAAATTGACCATAATACATTTATTCTAGCATTTATTTTACGTAGCTGTATTGAGGGAGAATTGAAAGACATTTTTATGTAATAGTTAGACACAACGTGAAACTCGTGTTGATATTCTCGTGATTTTATGAGAATGTGGCAAACTCAAACTCCAGCTCACGTGCCATAGTACATTAGGATTAATAAAATGAGAAGGGTACGTAGAATGGTAATTCAATATATTAAGAAAAATAAAAAATTATTATAATATCATCTATTTATATGTTAATATATTATTAACTAAATTAATTATATTAACAATTATTTGAAAAGATCAAACTTATATTTTAATATGTTAATCCATCATTAAATAATAATGTAAAATATAAAAATTAAACTCATTCAATAAAAGATTTAATTTTAATTAATTATTAGTATAATTTTTTTTATATTACCATTTAATTATATATTAATATATCATTAAATGAATTTTATTATGACAATAATTACATAAAATATTATATATTTTAAATGATGTGTCAATAAATAATCATATGAAAATATAAAAACATTTATACTAATAATAAATAAAAATTAACTTCTTAAAAAATATTGTAACTTATAATTTTATAAGTGCATACAGCTCGCCTTGTTAATAAGTTTTTGAAATGTTTATTGATATTTCAAGTTTTCAATCTCCTTTATTTATTTTAGAGTAATACTAAATTGACAAGTATACCGAGTCGTATAAGTAATATACTAGTAAAAAGTATTGTTTCCACGAGAATTGAGATTATCCACTATCAATTCACTAAACCAGACACTATTCGGACTAGTGAAAATATGGATTGAAGGGAACTTTAAAATTAAAATTATTAAAAACTGAAACAAATAAACAGATAAGCAAGTTGAATTATCCAAAATATTAAATGAAATTCAATTTAAGAGGTAAAATATCAATAGAAATATTGCTAAGGATCCAATTTCACTTGGTTTTTCTAATGTATTTGAAAATTAAAATTCAATTAAGTTCTAATTTCAGAAATTGTTGGTTAATTTTCCCTCAATGGACTAACACTCAATTCCTTGGTATGCTAACCCTCTATTCAACAATTAAACAAATTAATTCCTTAGTCTCATCTAATTAGTTAAATAGGCTTAATCTAGTGCTATGGAAATCACAAAAATCACATATTTTGCAATATCTATTCTTAGATTTCACAAGAATATGGTGCTTAACATAAGAAGCTTCAACATGCAATCAATCTTTCAATCAATAACATGTGCATCAGTATTATTTATGAATAGTGACTTCATAAACGCGTTAAGAACAATGAAAAGCACACAAATCTAAAAATAGAAACTTAAATTGAACTCAAAATCTAAATACAAAATCCAAACTCAAGATACATCATCACCCTAGCTTTAAAGTAGTTAACTACTCATAGCAAAAAAATTAAACATAAAACTAGTTTGTGAATCTACAATTGAACCACAAAAGGAAAAGAATTGTCTTGAAGTCCTAGATCTCTAGTGCTTCAAGCCTTCTTCTTCTTCATACAGTCCCTTGCTCTTCTCCAATTTCGATCTCCTTTGTCTCTCTTCACTTCTTTCTTTTAAACAGATGTCACTTATCTCACTTTTAACGGCACCACTCAAGCGATGGGATATGGGTGCTTGAGCGCTGGAATGCTAGGAAGGGCCATTTTCTTTGTGCAGCCACCACTCAGGTGGTGAGATTCCACCGCTCAAGGGATGACATAGCAGAGAAGATTGTGATATTCTCATGTAGGGACCGCTTGAGCGGCCAGTCATCACCGGTCAAGTGGTGGGATGCCAGAATGATGTATTTTTGTTGCTCTGACCACTTGAGCGGTCAGTCAAGCGGTCAATTTCCACCGCTCAAGCAGTGGCTGGCCTGTTTCTATAATAAATTTTCTCATTAAACTCTCCATCAAGCCTCATCATTCCTTCATCAATTCTCAAGCCTGTACTAAAACCAACAATTATTATAGTTATTTTCCATTAACATAAGAAATCATTAGAGATTAAAGAAAGAAAAACAAAACTCCCAAAAGACATAAAAAGAGCATTTACTTCACTAATTAAACTAAATTCTAAAGAAAAACAAAACCTTAGATGAAATTAAAGGATAGATAATTCTAAAATTCATAGAATTATCATAAAGTAAAACATATTTTTAGTTTTTGAAAGATATATCATATGTTAATTAATTTCATCTTTTAAAGATTAATTTTCTCAAATTCAATACATTATTTTCAAATCATTTACAAATTTTCATCTTTTTATTTTTTTTAATTTTATCAATTTAGTCCCTTAAAAGGATGAAATTATTGTGAATTTGAAGTTAATTTGAGGTATTAAATCAATAAAATTCATTTCTAAAGAATGAAATTGATAAATGATATATCTTTTAAGGATTAAAAATAAATTTTACTCTTTATTTTACAATTTAATCCTTATAAATTTTTTCATGGTTTATATAATTTTATTTTTATTTTTAGGGAATTGCTAACATCCTTGAATTTTTTTATATTAGTGAATATTAGTAAGTTCTGCCTTTTTATTTGGACAATAATGTCTTACTTTTCTATTTTTAATGAAATGATTGAGAAAGAAAAGAAAAAGACAGATTAATAAATTATTTTAAATACTAAATTAAAAAATATTTTAAATATCCTTAAATTTTTTATTTTTTAAAAATATAAAAATAAGATATTATTATCCAAATTGAAATGTGAAGTTTACTAATATCTACTATCCCCTTATTTTTAATTAGATATTATGTTATAGAAGGCCAACTATAGCACTTACTGAACTCCTATGTAGCTAAAAATGGTTTGATGTTTCTAAAATAAAAAAAATAATTGAATGTTACTATTTTTCTGCAAATGCTGAAAGTCGCTAATGGGACAAGATAAAGGGGAAAAATTGAATATGAGTAAAATGGTAATAATTTTTGCATTCAATCTCCTTTAGGGATGGTAATATAGATGCAGCTATCTAAACTATCCTACTCCGTATGGGCAGGTTTTCTACTTGTCTCGTAGGATTCAAAGGTAAGTCAGGGTTGTATATTATTATGGGAAAGGTGCAAGTTGTGAGTTAGGATTGCATATTCTTAAGGTCTCAAACCACACCCATCTTGCCTTGCAGCTTGTATCATTTAAATTTTATTTAAAATATATAATAATTTAGAGATTATTATATTAACTTATTTATTTAAATTATAAATAAAAGTAATGGAAATAGAATCTTTTAAACATGTTATAAAATTATATAAATAGCGATTACTTTTTAAAATTATAATTAATTATTGTATAAATTTGTATGACATATTCATAAATGTGGAGTGGGACAGATATGAAAAAGGTTTTAAATATTTTCATACGGGTGTAGATTTTGATTCCTAAAACCTGCGAAATGAGTAGAGGCAAGTTGTGTTGTATTTTAAAAGTGCAAGATAGAATCGGATTGTACAAAAATTTGTCTTTACCCGTCCCATTGTCATCCCTAATCTCTCCTCTCCCATTTTCTTCTAAAAAATGGGAACAAAACATTTTGATGGGACCCACAGCTGGTTTTTTTCCTTTCTTAAAAGTTAAATATCAAGTGTTTATGGAATATAAATAAATTATTTATATTAAATAAATAATTTAATAAATATTTCAAATCACTTATAATTTAATTACAATTAATTTCTAACTTTCCTCTAAAACTAGTTTTGGAAACTAATAGTTCAACAATCCCCACTTAGAGTTGGCTTTTCTCTTATGCTTTGCTTGAAGGATTTACTCCTTTCAAAGATAAAAACTTCTATAATGAATAAATAAGATTAGGGAGTGTGAAAGAGAGGTAAAAGAATAAGTAATCAAGTTGCTTAGGTAAAGGAAGAAAAGTGAAAAGAGAAATCATAGAAAGGAGGAGTTAAAATTGAAATGAGAAAAAAGAGAAATGAAAAAAACAAAATAATAAAGAACGAAAAAGAGAGTTACGATGGAAGCCAGACTAGCGAGAAAATACAAAAAAAATGTGAAGAAAAAGAAAACTAAAAATAAACGATTAATTAAAATAATATTTTGTTTTGTTACCTTGTGACTGTAGTAACACGTATTCAGTAATATTTTTTTTTTGTGTAAATTGTATTTGAAAACCATTTCATTTATTTTTGTTTTACCTGTTCAAGTTTACTCGGACATCATTATTTTGAGTTTGTCATGGCTGCTTAAGAAATTGAAATTCAAGTCTAACATATTTAATAAATTTAATTATAGATGCAATTGTCACCAGAGTTAATTGGATAACCATGCGCTATCTTCAATATCACTTGGGTCTTTAGGGATATTTGACTAAGTCATCTTCAATTTTGATCAAGTCAATTTGGGATTCACGCTCAAGGGTTATTTATGAATAAAAAATGTATTAGTTACACCGTTTACTCTAAAAATAATTATTTATTTAATTTAATATTATATACTAAATGAATTAAAATTAGTCCTTATATTTAGAATAATATTTTTTTTGTTTTATTTATTTTTTATATGTCCCATTTTATAGTGCATATTATAAATGATGATAAAAGACAATAAAAATTAAGTGGTTAAATAGACATTTTTGTATCCAACAAATGTAAACTCATAACACATCAAACGGAAGTGGTGAATTGGCAGTTCCAATTTTTGAAAAAAATATACGAATGAACAATTTTTTAAATGAATTATAAAATAGGTTTTCTTATGAATGGTCAAATGAAATTTAAATTCACTACCATCATAAGTTGGGAATATGTAAATTTGTTTACATTTATAATTTTTACTAGATGAAAGATTTTATTTATTTAAATGTGAAAACATATCATGCCAGCATATTTGGCAAAATCCAATAGTAATTTTCTCAAGAGCTAGCATTGTCAATGGCTGATGTCGGAGTTTTGTTTTTGTGTGAAATGTGAGGCTTGGTGTGAAATGATATGCATGCACATATGATGAAAATAATTAAATTAAATGAGCGTAGCAAACAAAATAATGTTTTAAAAAATATTTTTATTGAATAGCATCTAAAGTTTCACTAGCAATCCTGAAAAAGTTAAAGTGGCATCAAAAGAGTAAATACATAATATACAACTCTTTCAATTTCTGTTCTGGTCAAGTTTCCATTTATCAGTTTGTCAATTTTTCTAATTAGGTTTGAGTTTGGCCTAAATACATCGGTTCGATCTTAAAAGGCACAATAATTACTTGTATTGGTAACTATTGTATTGCATTGTTCTTGTATATACACTTTCTTCAAGAAGTGTTTCTAATGCACACCTTTCATATGATTTTTGGACCACTCTCCTGAGATATGTATCCTTCTTTTTTTTTTAACTAGAATTTAGATTCAGAGAAAGGCTCGCTCCAGTTTAGGATTAGGATATGCCCTTGGGCTCATTGAATGCTTATAGGGATATTCACTGATGATTCACCAATAGGAAAACTCAAGAATCGAATCCCAAGTTATGGCGAAACATGAACAGAATGCCAACAAGATGACCCAACCCCCATTAGCTGAAATATGTTTCCTTTGAATCATATAGTGATACCCTTATGCTATTAATACTACTAAATTATTCTTACATCTTGTTCTCAAAATGTAATTTACTTTCAGATTTCTGATTCAGTTCCTTGCCCCTCAAATAAATGCTTGATAAAAAAAATGTTATGATTAAGAATTTCAACAGCAAGGAAGTTTAGGGCACTCTGGAAAATTTGATGTATTTTTAAGATTTATAAAGGTCTTCCCACACATTAGTTGGACATGGCAATTGTTGTAGCAATCCTCCCGGTTTCTGAGTAGTATTCTTTGACTGCTGATATTCCAAACATGAAGCAATATACTTCTTTATATCTTTCTGCATATTAGGCTAATAAAAAGACTCTTGAGACCTTTTTAATTGTCTTCTGCACACCTGAATGTCCCTCTAGTGGTGTGGAATGAAACTCCACCATTAACTGATTCTTCAAAGTTGAGTCTGAGGGAATTCGTTTTCTATCTTGATAAAACAGAATTCCATCTTTTAATGTAGACCCTGCTACTGGTTCCTCTTGCATCTGTTTCCTTATACCTACTAACTCTGTTATTGTTGTTCTACAATCTGAGTTGCTTCATTATCTAATTTTCAACCGTGTAAACACCTGTAAAAGACAACTGCTCAACAAAGTTTTTGGATAGTGCATCTGCTACTGCATTTGTTTTTCCAGATCTGTACGCTATGTTGTAATCAAATCCTAGCAACTTACACATGTAGTAATGCTGCTCTGGAGTTTGGATTGTCTGATTCATGAGCTCCTTTAAACTCCTATGGATCTGTCATCATCATAAATTTCCTTTTTGTTTTTTTTGTTTAATTTTTCTATTCCTTTTTTTCTGAATAGTTTGTTTGTAAATAGTTTTTGTTGATTTTCTTCCTTTTTCATAATCATTACACATGTTTTGTGTGTACATATTTTGATACTTATATTCTACTTGGTTATTTCCACCTTAGGGTAGATGACTTCTGGTTTTGATATATATGTCTGTTTTACTTGTTTTTTTATTTTAGGGTGTGGGTACTTTTCTATTCTTAGGTTTTGTAGTGCACCAACACAGACCTCACACACATTTTGGGCGTTATACTCGAGCCTGTGTGAATCTTAAGATTAAGAAGGGTCTTAACATTGCTATTGAAGAATCCTTGAGCTTTCCTGGCATTTGTTGATTCACTACCCAAATTATAACTAGTATCATGGATTGGTCATATTGAGAGGATATCCTCCCTATGATCAAGTTCATGAAACTAGATCCTTATCTTTTGATAAGGACAATCTGGGGACTATGGCCTGTAGAAGTCTAGAACCATCCTGAAAAGTCATGCAATGATAGAATGAACCTAGTAGCTATCCAAATTAGAGTCGTGACTTTAGGACATCTACCCATGGGATCTACCTTCCTAGGATAAAAGGGAGCATACGTTTTCCTTATACCGTCTATCTTTCATGTCATTCTTTCACTCTTTCATTTAAATAATGGAACATGTTAAAAATAAATATAGTCTTCATCTTTTTAGAAATTAAAAAAAAAATCATTCACCCTTTTTCAAAAATAATTTTGTATACTTTATGATTTTATTGTTTTTACTCTTTAATTTTAAATAATTTGTTGATGTATATTATTTAGCTTTAGGATAGACTTTTCCAACCTTAGGACTTCTTATTAGGAAACCTGGGGATTTGGGCTATGCTTTATTTCTTCATTGGTCTTTTGGGTTGTTCCTATTTTATCAAAAAATAAAATAAATCGTTTCTTGATAAATTCAATTTCCATTTATCTTTCATTGTTGACTTCTTTATTCATTTGACTTTCACATTTTTCATCAATATTTTAAAAGATCATTTCACAATTTTGAATTTTAGACATTTTCTTGCATTCACTTACTTTTTTTAAAAAAGGATTAAAAAATAATAAAAATATAATAAAATGCAAATTGAAGAATTTTTGAAAAAAAAAAAGTCAAGTTTTTCAATCAATATTTCTTAACATTAATTGTTTTCAACTTGAAAAAATAAGAAAAAAATCATTGTGTCACATCACACAAGTTTGTTTCAATTCTCAGTCCAATCTAAACCTACCCTTGTTCATATTGTCAGCTTACTTTTGAACTTCCATTGATGGCCTATCATTTCTAACTTGCAGTAAAGATATTGGCCAATTCATTATGAATATCGCCTCTCTCACCCTCCAAATTTTTCCATTCCATATCCTTTTAGTCATTTACCAGTCACCTTACCCATTTCTTTTCCCATAAAAACTCAATCATTCCAAGTGCTCACCCTAGTAATCTAGCAAAGGCAGTAACTCCTCCCAAAAAGCAATTGTCATTTACTTATTACTTATACAATACAAATGAGACTTGTAAGGACATTCTATTGAAAGATGTTGGACGTTCAATGTCACAATGTTGAAGTTGAAAAGTGTAGCCAAGTTGACTTTTGTGGTAGAAGATCAAAAATTTTTTAGGTCCAAACGTTGAAGCCAATTTGTTGCCAAACATGTTGGTGGGGGTTAAGGAAGAATCTAGAGTATCATGCCAAGGATTTTGGGTTGATTGTCATTTTATTTCTTAAGTTCAGTGTCTTGTATAAACTGTGCCTTGATCTTGAAGGTATCTTAATTTTAGTAGAGTGTGTTTCTGTCTCTATTGTCTCATTCATTAATGAGATTTTTTTACTTTTTCCAAGAAAAGAAAGAGAGAAAAAAAGACCAGAGTGTGAAAAGACAAAATTCTTCATGATCTCAAAAATTGAAGTTTTCAAAAAGTAGAATAGCCTCCTTTCATTCTTCAAATAATTTTGCCTTGAGATTAAATTTTTGAAAATATGCAATCAGGATTTGAAATGAAGTTTGGCCATGTTTCTTTACCATAAAAATAAATTATTATCATTTTCTACCCATTTTGAGCTTGAAAGCTTTATTTCAAAATAACCTTGGACAAGAATCACTCTCACAGGGGGCTAACTTTGAAAAAACTTGGTATATATAAAAAACAAAAAAAAAAGAGAAAAAAAATTTGAAAGTGAAGAAAGTGCAAAAGTGGCATAAAGGCTAAAAAAAAAATTGAATTGAAGGGTTAAAAGTAAAAGAAAAAGTAATTGTTTCATAGTACATTGCTCAAGCAATAGTCATTGCTTTCGAAAATGCAAGCAAAATAAACATGACATGTCACTGTTAGTAAGTTAATGATCCTTGATTCTAATTAACTTTTAAATACTCGTTTAAGCCTTATATACCCTTTCTTTTGTAACCCTTAGCCATAGCCACATCACAAGCTTTCAAAAGTCCATTCTGATTAATAATTGATTGCTTTTATTTTCAAAATTTTAATTTTGAGACAAAAAGCCTTTGTTCATTTGAGTTTTAGTTTGTTGTTTCATTAAAAAAAAGAAAAAATAAACAAAAAAGAAAGAAAAGAAAGAAAGAAAGAAAGAAAGAGAAAAAGAAAAAGAAAAAGAAAAGAAAAAGAATGAAAAGGAAAAAAGAAAAGAAAAAGAGAAGAAAAAGCTAGAAAAAAAAGAAGAATTCCTTGAGGATGGTACATTTGAAATACTTTCTCCATAGAAGCAAAAGTTTAAGCTACTCACTGAAAATTTGAAACAGGAAACGGCAAATGCTAGCAATGTTGGTTGTTGATTGTTAAAAAGGCAGCAAATATCAAAGTTTTGAGTTGGGGCCTAATTTGAAGATATCTCAAGTTGGAAGAAATTGAGAAAAATTTGAACCTTAATTTTTGAAGCCATTGCTGGTGTATACCCAGGAACTTGTCTCAAATGGTTTGTATCTCAATTTTGTCTCTTCAAAGATTCCTTACCTTGTTACTAACTTTAGATTTATCCTTGAGCAAATAAATATGTGATGTGACGCATTGATGAATATCCCTTTGAAAATTTTCATGGGAAATATACTTTCATATTAGTCTTTGTTGATTTTCGTTTGAGACCCTAAAAAAAATTTTGAGAAAATTTTGGAATTTGGAAATTTGGCAAATGGAAAATTGAAAAAAAAGGTTAAAATAAAAAAAATTGAAAATTGAAAATTGAAAATTGAAAATTGAAAAGTTGAATTTTGAATATCAATAATAATTGTGATCGTTAACATAAATTTCAATAACGATTCTTACTTTGCCTCAGTTTACTGGTCATTGAGTGGTTCAATATATTTGTTTCGAATCTTGAATACCTATTAATCTTTTTTGCTTATTTCGGGTCTTGAGTATCCGTTGATCTTTTTTTGCTGATTTTGGGTCTTGAGTATCCATTGATCTTTTTTTTTGCTTGTTCCAAGTCTTGAGCATCCGTTAATCTTTTTTGTTTGTTTCAGGTCTTGAATACCTGTTGATCTTTTTATGCTTGTTCCGAGTATTGAATACATATTGATATTTTACTCTTTTTAGGATTTTGAATACCTATTGATCTTTTGTTCTTTCCAGGTTTTGAGTACATGTTAATCTTGTACTTGTTTGTGATTTTGAATACTTGTTGATCTTTCGTTCCTTTTAGATTTTAAATACTTGTTGATTTTTTAGTCCTTCCAAGTTCTTAATATCTTTTGATCTTTGGATCTTTCATCTTTATCTCAGGTTTTGAATAGCAAAATTTTTATGTTTGTTTCAGATCTTGAATACCATTTGCTGCTTGGTATTAGTTTTGAATATCCATTAATCTTTTAACTTACTCTTTACATGCTAGTTTTCCCTTGTTTGTGAGAAGTCCAGTTTATCTGTTTTAAGTTTTGAATAATTGAGAAAATTAAATGGGCCTAATTCTATAAATAAAGAAGCAAATTAAAACCCCTGGTGGGCAGCAAGAAGAGGTGGAGGGAAGAACTAGAGAACATAGAGGTGTGGAGAAATAAGGGAGAAACAGAGGCACGGAACAGAGAGGTAAGAAATAGAGAGCCAAAATACACTGTGAGAGACTAGAAGACGGCAGCAAGAGAAAATTAAAAGAGATTTCTCTATTCTCTTGGTACCTCAGCCTGAAATTCACCAGACCATCACCCTTCCAATTCCAATAGTGCATCCTGAGATGCTACTGGGTATGAGATGTTTTTTTTTAACTATATTTGATCTGAGATTGTTGGCTCTTGATCGGGTTGAATAGTGTGTGAGAATCTTGGTAATGTGAATTTTACTATCCTTTGATTTCCATTTTACCTTTTCTGCTTATAAGTTGTTTGGAGAAATGCGTTAATGTCTTTTTTTATTATTATTATTTCATAAGTTAGTTTTCTTGAGGTATGAATAAAGCTGCTGTTGGACATGGCCCCCCACATTTCGGGTTTTAGAATAAAACTGTGAGGGTTTGCTTTCGATTTCGTCAGTTTAGGGGAGTTGTGAATTTGGGTACAGTGTAGTGCGGCTTAGGTGCGGGGATGTTGGCAGTCTTGGCCTAGTCATGATGTATTAATTTCGTATATAATCTATTCCTTTAGGAGTTGAAGTTGAGAAGGAGAAAGGATATTGGCGTGCTCTCATGATGGTATTGCATAATATGCTTAATCTTGATTGATTAAAATTGTTTGATAATGTTTATGCTTTTTTATTTGTCTAGTCATTTTTGTTTAGTTATGTAAGTGATTTTTGTTATTTTATTATTTTTTTATGTTTTGTCTAACGTCGTTAAAAATAAAAATAAAAAAATCTCTTTTAACAGTTTAAATTATATAATTAAAATATTTCAACTTACAATTATTTTTTTAACGAATTACTGGACCAGGCACTTCGGACAAGCTAATTTTATAAATATTTTTATTCAGTTTATTGTTTGTTATTTTGTAAATATTTTAATTTAATTTATTGATAGTCTTTAATTTTTTTATTTGATTTTATGAGATAAAATAAATATTTAGAGATTATTAATTTTACACAATTAACTTTATGATAACTGTTCCAGGACATATATATGAATTGTACAGTAGAATTAAGTTTACATCTTTATCTGTGTATAAATCGACTTTTGAACTAGGAATAGGCCACCTTGTCATAGCCTCTATTTTAGTCATATCTGCTGCAACACCCTCTGCTGACACCACATGTCCCAAGTACTCCACTTTGGTTTTACAAAAACAACATTTACTTAATTTTGCATACCACTGGTTTGCTGCCATAGTCTCCAAAGCCACTTTCAAATGATCTACATGCTGAGAGAGTTCACTATTATGTACTAATATATCATAAAAAAACACCGTGACAAATTTCTTTAAGAAAGGTGCAAATGAGGAATTCATATCAACCTGAAAAGTAGCTGGTGCATTAGTGAGTCCAAATGGCATGACTAAGAACTCATAATGACCTTGATGTGTCCTAAATGCAGTTTTATATATGTCTTCAGTACTCATTCTGATTTGGTGATAGCCAGCTCTCAAATCAAGCTTAGAAAAAATCCTTGTTCCATACAACTCATCAATATTGGAAACCTATCTTGGATAGTAATCTTGTTCAATGATCTAAAATCTATGCAAAATCTCCAAGTACCATCCTTTTTCTTTACTAATAATACTGGTGAAGAGAAAGGACTTCGGCTAAGCCTAATAATACCCAAATCTAACACCTCCTTAACTAATTTCTCAATCTCATTCTCTTCTGAAATTGTGGATACCTATAAGGCCTTACATTAATTGGCTGTGCACCAAGCAACAAATGGATGTTATGATCTATGGATCTCTTAGGGGGTAATTCCTTGGGTTCAGAAAAAACCTGCTTAAATTGCTGCAATAGCTACCGTACAGGTTCAGGTAGCTCTTGCTGCTGTTGATTCTTGCTGTTGATTCTTGTTGGTAGTCACCAACTTAAACATAGATGCAATGCTTTCTATCCTCGCCAACTTATGCACTTGTTTAGCTTTGATGGGTTCTATCTGAGACTGCTTTTCTCCCTGCAACAACACCTGCTTCTTCTGCCATGTGAATTGCATTGTTAACTATTTATAGTCTGTCACTACTAGGCCTAAACCCTGTAACCATTGACTCCAAGCACAATATCTGCTCCCCCCATATCCAAAACAAAAAGATCCACTAGAAACTTATGATGTTGTATATTCAATGGCACTGCATTACATTTCTCCTGGCATATCAAAAAATCACCACCGCCAGTATACACCTTAAAATCAGTCACTGCTGTAGTTTTCATTTTTAACTTCCTTGCCATAGATGATTGGACAAAATTATGAGTACTCTCACTATCAATTAATATTGACAATGGGGTATTACCATAGGTTCCTTGCAATCTAATAGTAAATGGATTGGCTTGGCCAGACAAGGCTTGCAAACTTATCTTAGAAATAGCATTGCTGACAACATTCACTTCAGAGTCAATATCCATTTCAATATACAGCTGTGCTGGTTATTCTTGGACTGTCTCCTCCGTTTCATCACTCCCCACCAAAAGAAAACACTGTGATTGGCATTTATGACTTGGACTCCATGTGGCATCACAATAATAATATAAACCTTTCTCTCTTTTCTCCTTCAGTTCAGCATGTGATAATTTTCTAAAAAATGGCGGCTTGGAATTGGTATTTGTGGTTCTTTGGTTGGTATTGGTTATTGGTTGGGCTTGTGTTTGGTTTTGGGCAAGGTGTGGTTACTGTCTTGGGTTTGGTTGGGGATGTAGAAGCTGTGATTGTGGTAGGGTAAATCTGTGACTTGGTAAAAGTCGAAGTTAGTTTTGTTGTGGTATTGTACTGCTAAACAGACTGTAATCTGATTTGCTTTTGTTCATGTAACTTTGCAAGTGCCACAACTTGAATGTAAGTATTTGATTGTGCTACCAACAGTTCACATCTTACATGTTCATGCAATCCAGCTACAAAGAAACTAATCAACCATTGTTCATCTATCCCGTTTACCTTGAAAGATACCCCCTCAAACTGAGCTTGATATTCTGCCACCGTTGATGTCTATTTGATCTCCTTCAAAGCCGCTTTTGGATCATCATAAAGAGTTGCACCAAATCTCACAACCAGCGTATCCAAAAACTCCTCCCATGATTGAATCAATGAATTTTTCACCATCCATTTATGCCATGCATATGCAAGTCCATTCATAGCCAAAGAAGCTGGTTGAATTCTTTGCTCTCCTGGTATTTGATATGCACTGAAATACTCTTGAATCTTGAAAACCCAATCCTCTGCCTTAGTTCCGTCAGATTGGGGTATTTCAATCTCCATATGCTTAGCCACTTCCGAATCAAATGTAAAAGTTGAGTTTCCCGTTGCCACATCATTGGTTTCTTGTGCTTGAGATTGATTGCTGATACGATTCTCCTTCTCCCTATTTCCACGAACAAATTGCTCTAACTGTGACAGATCTTCTTCAATTCTTGTTAATCTTGTATCCCTGTTCATCACTGCTTGTTCAATTCTACTCATCCTAGAATCACACTCCCTCACAGATTCCTTCAATCTCGCAAATCTTGTGCCATCCACCATTGACAACAATGAAGCACCAAATTGATAAGAACTCCCTTATCATAGAAGGCCAAAACACCGAGTAAGAGCCAATTCTAGAGGAACACCTCTAGCCACATATCAATTATGATCCCTTCTTATTTCTTCCTTGAAAGCTTCTCTAAACTATAGATCAGCTACAATAGGCAATAGAACAACTAACTCTACTAACCACCTAACAGAATCGTATAACATCGAGCTACTTCTCATGCAATATCTCAATACAGTTCATATATCATACATTTATACATCAATACCTCATATCAGAGTCCATGCATTAATTTTATTTCAATAGTTTTTATCCTGCACATATCATATTAGTCATTGTATTTCATAATTAATAATGTCTTGAGGCTAATTTTCAATAAAAAAATATAAAAAAAGAAATAAATGTGAAAAGAATTAATTAATCTCAATTTTGTGATAATGGTGAATTTAAATTGTATTTTTAATAAACCTTTTTTGAAATTAATTTGAAAAATAATCCTTTTTGTAAAATTAATAAACCTTTTGTGAAACTAGTTTTAAAAATAAAATTTTAGTAAACTAAATTTTTAAAAATAAATCTTTTGTGAAATTCACTAAAGAACATTTTTGAAAGAAGTTCCATTTTAACACTCATTTTGAAAACTTCTTTTTGAAATAATTGTTTTTTAAAATTATTTACTTTGATTAACTTAATATCATTTTCTTAAAGATAAGAAGTTTATAAATTTATCACTTTCATATTACATTTTGCATGTTGAATATTTGTTCCCTACAATAATAGCTAATTAGCCCCTCATTCCATGTCTCAGTCATTTATCATTTTTTTATAAGATGGCAAGATGGATTACAAAATGGGACATATAAAAATAAAAAAAATATTTTTAAATAATAAATGACCAATTTAATTCATTTAGTAAATAACTCTATATTAGATAACCACTTTTGAAACGAATGATATAGGATGTTAATACCATTTCCTACATATAACCAAAACCCAGACTTAAACTCTAAAATACGTACCATATCTTTGTGTCCAATTACATTATTCTATTTAATGGAAGAAAATGGTTGAAAGCGAATCTATCTTTTACATTCATTTGAATTGTATCATTAATCCCATAAATTCCTACTTCTCTTTCAAGAAAGAGAGTTTTATCGCTGTATGTCACGCTGCCCGGACAAATATTGAGATAATTTACTTGCAGATAAGATCAATATAGAATAAAAGTAAAGTTGAGGTGTTCTTTCAAAAAAATGTAAATGTGTGATGCGCCATGTAATTGATGATTTTATGCTACATTTATTTAGCCAGAGATTTATGAGTAATTAATAGTACTAGAGTACCCATGAAGAATTGATGCCTTTGAATCAACTAGTGATTATAAACAATTCATATTTGAATGTAGTGGGTTAAGAGATGATTTATATTACTCTGACCACATGGTAATGGATGCTGTAACAATGATTTGATTTAAAAAATATAATTTTTTTTCGTGAGGTGAAGGAAAGAAAAAAATAAAAAACAAACGAAGTCACGAGACCTCGAGAACGATGCTGTAGTAACTTTAACGAAAAGCTTCTGCTTTGTGGTGGCAGCGTGTCTGTCTCAATCCTCAAGGCTGTATGTCTCAATTCTGCTTTGTAAGGGTTGAAAACCATGAATTAGATAGATTTTAAATTAAATTATTAATTTATTAATGAAAAATAAAATAATAATTTATTAAAAATTTATTAAAAACATTTCAAATTTATTTAATTTATTTATAATATACTTTAACAAATAAATTTTAATTTTTTATTAATTTATTTTAATAGATAAATATTTAATTTATTTATATTTAATTAGATGATTTAAATTCTTTGTATATTTAAATATATTTTACTTTTTAAAATATATATATTAAATTAAATAAATATTTTGATTAATTTATTAATTAAGTAAAATTAGTATAATTTATTTCAATTTATTAAATTTATTATTATAATTAAATAAATTAAATTAAATTTAAATATAGATAACTATATTAGATAGTCATAAATTCACAGTTTTAATCAAAGTTCTGAAAATTGGACCGGACCGGCCGGTTCAACCGGTCGGATCGGGAACCGGTCCTTTCACCGGTTCGGGCGATCTCTCAGAACCGGTAGGGTCAAAAAACCAGTGAACCGGTTTCAAACCGGCTAAACCAGTCAACCCGGCATCGGTCTGTACGGTTACCGGTTGCCTCAGCAGCAGCGTTCGGTCGGCCTGGCACCGCAGCCTCTGTCCCGACTCCCTCCTCCGTCCGTCTAACCACCGTGGTGGTTTTTGGGTTTCTCATCGAAACCCTGGTGTCTGTTTTCGAGGTTGTATTTTTTTTCATTGTCTAGCATGGGTGAGTAGCATACGTGTGTGGACTGGTGGGCTGAAAGGGTGATTGCTGGTGGTGAAAGTGTGAGCTGTGAAGTATGGCTGAGTAGCGTACGTGTATCGTGAGTGACAGTGGGTTGCTTGGTGGATGTTGTGATGCTCTGTTTCGGCAAGGAAGAAACAAGGGCGATGACTCGGTTTCGGGAAGAAAGAAACAAGGGCGATGGCACTGTTTCGGGAAGAAAGAAACAGGGGCAGTGCTATCGGTGCCTAGCGAAGTGTGTGATCTGTGTGGGTGAGAGAGCTTGTGCGTGAGAAGAGAATGCTGTGAGAGTGTGTGCAGACTGCAGAGGCGTTGGCTGTAGGTGACCATGGGTGTAGACTGTAGAGGTATTCTATGTGCAGTGTGCAGTGTGCAGTGCTGTGCAGTGTGCACACGGTGCAGGAGATGGATGAGAAGACTTGACACAATAACAATGACAAGACTTGCCAATGAGAAAGAGAGACATCAGTCGTGTACCATATGCCAAGTTTCATTTATAGATGAGAAGGCACCGTTCGTTTGACACTTTAGAGAAAGGACCATACGAAATTACCAGTGTCCAAAAAATTAAAAATGACGCAATGGCTAAAGAAACAGAAATTACAAGTTACACTGTGACATTAAAATAATAAACATGACAAAAAAGAAATAGAGAGAGAGAGAGAAAATTACATAATATTACGTCAACAATCAAATTCATGAGTGATTCAAGGCATGGCTATTTATATTTTTATAATTTTTATTTATTTTTATTAATATATAAATAATTATATATATATATAAATATATTTATATTTATATAAAAATATAAATATATATTTAATTATATTTCGATTCGATCACGGTTCGACCACGATTCGACCATTGAACCTTAAATTAATACCTCGACCGGTTTAATGACCGATTCAGTTTTCATAACCTTGGTTTTAATTACCACGTCTACTGTGGACCACTGATGTGATCATAGTCATTCAGTGCAATTATGAAAAGATACTGCAACGATCAGAGAAATTAACCGGACACGCCTACTGTCTTTTCACAAAACAACGTGAAACTTGAGTGATAGTGATATTGTCGTGATTTTATGAGAATGTTCCAAACTCAACACTCCAGCTTTCCATTTCTGACGTATTGTCCACGTCTACTCCATGACGTGAGCCCATCATTTTAATGGATATTAATAAATTATTAAGTTATTTTGTAACCATATATTAATCATCTAATATAAATTTATTAAATCCATTTACTTGATACCTTTACAAATTTTAAAATTTTTAAAATTTATTTTTTAATTTTTTATTAATAATTTATACTTCTCATTTTATTTTTTAATATGAATTTTTTGTTTTAAGTCACAGTCTCACTTTATTATTACACTAAATTATTTATGACTTTTAGTCATCAAATTCATTATATATACTTATATACACTAATATTTCATTAAATTAAAAAAATTATTTTAACATATTAAATATAAGTAAGTCAATTTTTAGTATAAAATATATTTATTAAAAAATGACAACAATTTTAATATTTTGTAAATCTTGAAGGTATGAAGAAAATAAAAATAAAAATAAATATTTAAGATGAATCAAATATTAAAGATAATATATATATATATATATATATATATATACTGAACAATAATTATAAACATGTAATTTAATTGACACAAATTTTCACTTTTTGAGTTAGGATTGATCAATTCGAGTTAGAGATAAAGTCTTACTTATGCTATTAACTAAACAATAGTTATTAACTAATTATATCTTTTATCTTTGTATCATTAATTCTGCCTAACTACTCCACTTCGTGTATATTGATAAAACCAACGAAAAAAAAAATCTTACAAATCAATCACGTGTTTATATTGAGAGAGTTTGATCTATGTATGGACAAATAAAAAATATAAATAACTATTACCTATTAAAAAATAGTTGGAATATTTTTTTTTCTAAGGAGGCCCCTATAAGACCTATCAAAAAATTTTCAATTAACTTTTGATATTTTCAAAATATTTGGGACAGTATTCTGAGAATAATTATCTTTTTAGCTATTGTAATCCCAAATATGTACGCGTATATAGATAATTACATTTTGAGTTATATATATAAGTTCATCAAACTTTACTTATACAGTTATATATAATTATTATGAATACATAAGTATTATACATCATAACATTGAATTTATTTTGATTTCTTTAGATTAATTTTTTTAATTAAGGACATATCATTTTAAAAATTTAAATTAAATCTCTATTAAATTAAATTTTTAATTCAGAACTTATTAGTTTCATTATTTTTTTAATGTTGTCGTCTATTTAATAGTCACTAAACCATTAAAAGAAATGTTGGCTTGTTTCATATTGATCAATTGACGCGTTGACGTGTTTTTCTTTTTGCTAACATGAAAATAATGTGTCATTTAAAATTTTTAAAAGATAAAAAGTCTGAAACAATATTTAAAAGAAAAAGTAGTATTTTTAATTAAAAAATCATAATGTATATATATCTAAAAATATTTTAAAAAATCTAAAAGCTTATGTCGGTCGGCCCTTTTAAAAAATCATAATTATATGTCTTAAAATAAAGACAATATTATTTTGTTATTAAAAATAGTCTTTTTTATAATTTCTATTTTAATTTCCATTTAAATTTTAAATTTTTTTTAATGACAAATCATTTCTATATTGACAAAAAGTAAACTACATTAGTGCCACATTGACAAAAAAAAAAAAAAGAAAAAAGAACAAGTTAGCATCTCTATTAACGTTATGAGTTTTTATTGGATGGGAGGACAACATTTAAAAAATTTTAAATTAATAGATCTTCAATTGAAAAAATTAACCTAACGGAAATAAATTCAAAAACATATTTATATCGATATGTCCTTGATTGAAAAAAATTAGTCTAATGGAGACCAAAATAAAAAAAAAAGGGGTATCTATAGAGAATCAAAAACAGATGTTTACTTTATCGTTCAATATTTTTTTCATATTATATAACAAGGTTCTTTTTTTGTTTTGACATTCTCAAAAGATTTTACTATTTATAAGATGATTGATTTTTGTTTAAAATTATGATTATTATTGTTTTTTTAAAAAATGCATTTTATATATCTACGTTTTTAATGGAAGAATGCTTTATATCTCTGTCATTAATTAGTCAACATTAAATACTGATTTGACTCTAAACAAATTTGACAAATTTGACGGTGCTAATTAACAATTTTTTTTTCCTATTAGCTATAAAAACTTGCATTTCCTATACTTCTAATTCACAGAGGGTTGAATTTTAAGTGTAAAAAGTTTTATATTCTTATTTAATTATATATTGATAAATTATTTAAAAGAGTTTGACTAATATAATAATTATATAAAAAATTAAATACTCTTAATAATATGACAATATATGTTGAATGATAATGTAAACAAATTTTATACTAATAATAAAATATGCATTATAAGTTTTTATAGCAATGTTTTGACACAAGCCAACCCACTAAAATAATGACGGTTAAGTAAAATAATGTTCCTGATTTTATAGTTGTTTTCTTACGAGATATTTCTATTTTTTTATATGAGAATAATTTTTACTCAAAACATTGATTATTTTTTTTAATAAAGTATTCTTAAGTCGAGTTAAATCATTAATATTACGGATAAAACTCATATTAAAATTTCAACTTGGTTACCAGTATATCTCACCACACCCTTTGTGAATTAATAGAGATATATAGTTAAAAATAATAGATTTAAAAAAAAAGTTTTGCAACCCACTAATCAATTAAGTATGAAATTATTGTACCTGATTAGTTAAGCACGGTAGATGTTATTTATATATTATTTCAACTATTTAACTCTTTGGAAGATGTGTTTTTTTTTTCCTTGGATTATTGGAAACTATGACAAGGCAGGGTGGCCTATCTTCTACAAATTTAACCCTCACATGTAGAGTAGAGCTGTCAAGAATTAATAATGTGTCAATTTTTTTAATTTATTTTACAATGTATTAGTTTTTTATAGGTTTAGTTTATGCAAATTTTATAGAGTCTTCCCAAAAATATTTCCTAAATTGTGTTTGTTAATAATTAACAAAATTTTAAAAGAAAAAATTACTTATCTATGCCTAATTTTAAAAGAAAACAAAAAAACCTAGTGACAGCTTAAAGAAGTTCGGCCTATAAATATACACATAATTTTATCTATTTTATCTTTATTAAGGTACAAAGAATAAAAACAACATGCACCCTTAGGACACATGTTAAGAAATAAAAATATCATTTATTATTCTTCATTAAATTATTTTAATTACTTAAAGAATAAAGTATTAAATGTATATTAAAATTTTAAGACATTAAATGTTTGTACTTTTCATTTAATAATTTTTATTTTTAATTCTTTAACAAATATCTTTAAGGCACATGTTAATAAAACCCTTTAATTTAGAGCATGTGAAGAAATTAAAAGGTAATTTCTTGCAACTATAGTTATATAACCCAAATCGAAAGTTGACTTAGTTAAAGGGCAGAGTCACTAGGTTAGCAGTTTGACCGCAGATTAAGTGGTTAAATTGAAAAATTTAGATTAAGAAGAAAATTTTTTAAAAAACTTATTATATAAAAAAGTACTTTATATTTTTAATATAACATAATTTACTTGTAATATTTAAATAGTACATAATTGAATATTACAATTCAATATGATAGATAAACATATTTTTAACTAATAAATAGCATAAATTAAATCATTTCGTACAAGTTTTTAAAGAACAACATAAATCCAATAATCATGTCTAAGTTCACTTATTCTTTATTTTTTTATCAGTATAAAATAAAGAAAAAAAGTGTTAAAAAATATAAAAATAAACTTTATAATAAAAAACGGTCTAAATCGGGCGGGTCAACCAAGTCAAGCAGGTTTGTTCAAATTAATGCGAAAAATGATCTAAAATCTCAATCAAACTGGTTCAATGGCCAGTTTATTAGTTTTTCAATCGGAACCGGCTGTTCGGTCCTGTTCATACAACTATGCTTGCAGCCACACTAAACATAGCTGTTCCCAACTAAACCAAAATCTTCTTGCGCATAAGGGCTATAAATAGGGCATTGAAGCTCCCACGCCATGCAACAAGAGTCCTCTTTGTCTTACCAAAATCCAAACCATATCACAAAAGCGTTTCAACCCCTTTGTTCTCAAGCCTAATCATGGCCAGCGTAGGCCTTGCTGAAAAAAATGACCATAACCTGTTAACTATGTCCGATGAGCAGATCTTGGAGCAAATCTATTCAACTAATGTCCAGTGACACTATGTTTGATGTGGACTCTCTTTTCACCCTTGCGTACAACATTCTGAAGCGTTCAACTCAGATCGTTGACAATGTTCTACAGGTATATGCACTCCCCCTTACTCCTTGTTTATTGTTAGTTTTCTACATTTGTTTTTTGTTTTTGATTTTTTAAAACCGCTGCAATTCTATTAAAAGAGGTCAAAAACTGCCACAAATTGGCAGAAAGCCCACTGCAATTTAGTTTTTTTTTTCTCGTGGCTTTTCGTCCTCAGGTTCTTCTTTGTGTGTCTAAAATCTAAATGCTGGTGGATTGTTAATTACAGGAAAGCCATGGAAGCTCAGAGCATATATATGACAAGATTCCCCCTGCTAGCTTCTCCTCTCCATTGTGCACTCTGAAGCAAATTTCTTATGAGGTCATTAACTAACCTTTGATTTCTATAAGCTAGACTGATTGAAGTTTATGGAAGTAATCAATAAATTACACCAAGTATTTTGAAATATTTTTGCGACAGCCCTTATGATCCCACTTACATGAATCTAAAATATCCCGAAAATATTTTCTTTCTTCTTTGAAACAGCTTATGAAAATAATTGGCTTACGTAAATCAAGTAAAAATTACTTATTGAGCATAGCATACTTTTTCTTCATTATTTCTTTAGGTAGAAATTGCAACAAACTCTTTCTTTATAAAAGCAAGAAAAAAAAGTTGGTAATAGATTGAAATTATATGGAATAAAGACCAATAAGCTAAAAACGTGGAAATTCAGGTACTAAAATTTTTTTGATTTTATTTGACTAGATATGTATTGGAGAAGATAAAGATTCAATTCATTTTTTTTTTAAACACGATGGTCTAAGATCTGTTCTATGCAATTAATCCACTGTGTTTATATCATTATTTTCATCTTACACCATGATAAATATAGCATCATAATTGTCGCAACGTCCGGGTCGGCGGTGCGATGCGGAGTAACGAAACTCTCTTTCATTGGAAAGAAAAAAATGGAAATTTATGGGATGTAAGCATGCAATGCATGTGGATACAAAAAATAGAGTCGCCACTAATCATTTTCTTCCATTAAAAATGGAATGGTGCAATTGGATACTTAAAATATGGTGTATATCACTGCTTGCTAATTTTGATTATTCCGTCATTAGCATCTTAATCTATTATTAATTTTAATTATTAATGATAATGCGATATGTCGTATAAGATAGCAAAAAGTCAAATAGTCCTATTCAAAAATAACCCAAATATAATAGGCCCAATAATTATCCAAATTAAATTCCAATAACAAGAATGTTCAAAATAAAGATAATAATGATGAAATTCTAATGATATCTAATATGATATGTACGTGATGAAAATCATTAAACTAAAATTAATAATTGAATTGAGACTTTATTAGAGATCATCTAAAGCCCTTCTGGTAAAACAAAAGAAATTCTTCTCACCTCAGGAATATCAAAATGTTATCGTCACTGCTTGTTAATTTTGATTATTCCGTCGTTGAAGTCTTAATCCACTATTAATTTTATTTATTAATGATGATGCAATTAATATCAAATAAATAAATAGAAAAAAGCCTAATGACCTTACTCAAATTAACCCAAATAAGCCCAATAATTACCTAAATTAAATTCTAAAGATAATGAGAACTGTACAACTAAATTGGCTAAATAATTTAAGTATTAGAATTAAATAATTCATAAAACAAAACTCAAAAATAAAAGATGAGAACCAATCAACACATAACAAATAATGGCAAATCAATTATGATAAGGCCATTTCATGAGTTTGTGATCGTCGGCAATAGTGGATAGTTATTAGATGCAAGTGAATGCGATTAGATGCATGTGAATGAAGTGCATTAGTGCGGCTGTGAGGGGTTGAGAGACATTCATGCAATTATGTTAAAAAATAAATAAAAATAAAAATGAGTGTGTGGGTGCAAGAATGTGCAAGTGTGTGCAGGAGTGTTATGTGCAAGTGATTGTGAATTGAATATAGAAGTGAGAGTGTGTGCGGGTGCAGGAGTGACTATGTGTAAGGTGAGGTGCCTGTGAGGGGCGTGTATGACTTGGTGCAAGTGTGCGCAGCAGGTGTAGTGGCTTGGAGCCGTGATGCATGCAGGTGAGTGGGTGATCGTGTAGTTGTGCACGTGATTGGTGGCGTGTGAGTGAAATCATGTGAATTAAGTGAAAAGGTGCAGGTGCCTATGGGTGTATGGATCTCGGAAGCTTTGATGGTGAGGCTTACGTAGGGGACTTTCATAAAAAAAATTGGAATTTAATTATGTAGCTGTTGAACGGAAAAGTTAAAACTTGAACATAACCATGAATATAAATCAATGAAAGAAAATAGAAATTTGGGAGAATTTACCTTCAATTGATGCTTGAAAGCTAAAAAGGGATTAAGCTTTCCACTTTTTGCTCGCAAAATTTGTTACATGCATAGTTTTTCTTCTCCCCCTAACCTCTTGATCTATCACCTTTAAATAGACTAGATTCTTAACTATTAGATAAAGACCAAATCTTATTTGAAACTCAAGTTTTCCTATTTAAAAATTATCTCTTTCAAATCAAATTTATCTCCATGAGATTTTTAATTTGAGTTGAACTTTGTCTGTTTATTTAAAAATCATCTTTTTCCAAATTAAATTCTATCTCTATGAGATCTTTAATTCGAGTTAGACTTTTTCTGTTCTTTTATTATTTTATTAATTACCGTTATATTTAATTAAAATTAAAGGACGAGATAACATTAGAATATTTATTTTTACATAATTCATTAAAGATAAAATAGAATAAAAATAATTTTAAAAAAAGTTGGACAAAATAAGGTGTTTATAGTTGTCCCTCTTTACCTGTTCTTTACTAAGAAAAGTGAGAAATAGTAGTTACTCATTTTGCTAATATAAGGAATAAGTAAAGATAAAAAAGCACGTATTATTTTGTCCAGATTAAGGATACAAAAGCTGGATACAAGTAACATGACTCTAAGTAGCAATAGTCATGGAAGAACAAATGCCAAAAGGCAAAGGGATTCATAAGATAAATTTGGATAGGATACCAAGACCTAGAAAGGGAAATACAATAAAGCATAGGGCTTAGGAAATAAATTCTGAATGGATAAGGGGACCTAAAAGAGCAAAGCAATGGGTACGGAGATCGAAAAGCAAATTGATTAGGTACGAGAACCCAGAAGATAAATACGACAGATGCTTACCTAGGAAAATAAATGCAAAGGGTGCAGGACCCAAGAAAAATAAATGCAATGGGTGCAGGACCCATTAAAAAGAAATACAACAGATGCGGGACCAAAGAAAAAGTAAATGCGACAAGTGTGGGACCCATGGAAAGTAAATACAATAGGTGTGGTCCCTAAAGAAAATAAATGCAATGGGTACGAGACCCAATAAAAGCAAATGGCTGTGGGTACAGGACCCAGGAAAAAGAAATATAAGGATGCAAGACCCAAAAAATAAATACGACGGGTGTGGGACCCAAGAAAAATTAAATACGATCAGGGTGGGACCTAAGGAAAAGGCAAATGCAATGAGTGCGGACACAGAAAAAGTAAATATGACAGATTTAACCTACTTGTCTCAAGATAAAAAGATACATAGTGTAATGCATGATACTTGAATAATGGAATGATAGGTCAGAATAATGAAATGATACATGTTGTAATGCATGCCCTAAGTTGTAAGATGTGTATGATCAATTCATTGTTAAAAAATTCATTGAAAACATTTAGGTTGGAAAGGACATCCCTCTACTTTTCCACCCTTAGGGTCTCTATCCCAAATGAATCCATGGATGAATAAGAGTGAAACTTGTTGATTAGCCTGTAGCTTGTCTTGTCAAGTGCTATATTTATACCTTTGCTAGGAATAGCTACTGGAGCATATTATTTTGATAATGGATACCCCTCAAATATTGTGGCTCAGTTATTCAATCTTGAATATAAGAACTCATTGAGAATTCGTCAAGCTCCCCTTGACCCTTCGAGATCAAACAAAGTGATTCTCAATACAATTTGTAATGTTGATACAAGCTTCACATTCCAGTATGTGTTTTACCTATAAAAAATGCAGTTCATTTCAATAATAGAATGCAAAGAGAAATGAGATTTCTGCAAATATTGCATGGGAAATTGAAAGGTACGAAGAGGACATCCTAATAAAAATTTATCTTTTTGAGGATGAAGGGTTTATAAGAAAATGGTAAAGTAGGATTTCAATCATTTAGTGATATTTTCTAGAATAATAAATTGTAATCACCATTGTGTATGATTTTGAACACATTGCAATTGACTTCCATGAATCAGGTTTGTCCTAGTCTTGAGATTCATGAGTCCCTCACAATTAGCTCCTTGCCTGGTTTAGAGGTCTCAAGAGATTCCATTGACTGACCACTTTGAATGAGTTGCCCTTGTTTTTGAGATTTTCAGAATATATCCAAATTAGCTTTTACAAATTTAAGTTGCCCCAGTTTTGACATTTCAGGAGATTTCATTGGTTAGCAACTATAGAGTGGAGTTGCCCTTGTTTTGACATTTCAGAACATCTCCAAATCAACTTCCGTGAATTTGAGTTGCCCCAGTTTTGAAGTTTAAGAGGATCTTCAAATCAGCTTCTACAAATTTAAGTTGCCCCAGTTTTGATGCTTGAGAGGATCTTCAAATAAGCTTCCATGAATTTAGGTTGCCACAATTTTGGAGATTTGTGGGCACCTCACAATTAGCTCCTTTAAATTTGGATACTCTAGTCTTGAGATTTGTTAAGATCATGATTAGCTTCTCTGGATTGCATTACCCTAGCCCTAAGACTTCAATAAGGATGCATGTCTCCATATTTTTCAGCTTAACTTCTTTTATTGCAATTGTGCCCATTGCCAATTTCTTTATTGCCTAGGTTGCTCTTTTTAGAGTTTTCAACCTAGCAGGTCTTTTTTTTTTTTGTCTTGTTTGCCAATCAGGTTTTCAACCTAGTAAGGCTTTTTTATTGTGTTTCTTTTTCCTTTTTTTTTGTCTTTTTTTTTGGGTATAGATCTGCATCCTTTCATTGGCTGATTGAAGTGTGCCTGTAAGTAGGATTCCTTTCAACTAAATTAAATAACATAATTGATTTATAGCAACAATGCCCTTACATATTGATAGAAACGATCTTCCTCTTATCTTCTTGGTTCATTTCCATTCAATCATAAGTTGAAATTCTTCATGAGGTGAGATTTTCTAGAACTTTGGAGCTTCTAAGAAGACTATCAATAATCTTTATTATCTTTGTCAGCACAATTAACTAGGTGATCAAAACCATAACTTGGGATCTTAACATTTTCATTTTTTTTTAGAATATCACTTTCAGATTTGTATTTATTTGGGTTAGCACAAGAAAAGAATAATAAACAAAGGCAAATTTTAGAAAGTGAAGGTATTAAGTAAGGGTGAAGACATATCATTGAATTGAAATTGCATTTATTTCTTGGTAAACAATACTAAAATAGAAACATGTAAACCCATCTTGCAAATGTCATCCTAAACCCTTGGGCAAAGCTATAGGATTAGTGTTAAGAATTATTATGAATGAACTCCAAGATCAAAGAAAACTTAATTGCCTCCTAATCATTGAGCTTAGTGGCATATCATTCTTGAGTTCAATGCTAATCATAGATGATACTTCCTCGACAACATTAACCCTTGAATTTCCATGTTAGGTAAAGGGTTATGACTTATGCTTGGAGTTCCCTCTTTGAAGGTCAGCCATTTGAGTCTTATAAGGTTTTGAGCTTTCTTCTTCAGAGCTATACTCTTTTCTGTGGAATGGCTAGTAACTCCTCCATGGTAGTCACAATGTGCATTAGAATCCAACCACTTCTGGTATGGGGGTTCCATTAGCTTCACCGGGCACGGAGGTACTAGTGCATTGCTCAAAAGATGAGGTAACAACCCAGTATAGGACATGGGAATAGGGTCATAGTGAATGGTTTTCTTTTCTAGGGTATTCTGGGTCTTTCTTTGATTGGAATTCGAGTTCTGGACAAAAGGTTGAGCTATTTGAGAAGGCGTTACAGTGGGTGTTTGGTGTTAGAAAGGAGTAGAGGCATGATAAGGCAAAGGTGGCTGATATGTTTGAAGATATCGAGTAGTAGCAACATGTGGGTAAGGTGTTTAGAATGGTTATTGAGGAATGGAAAGTATTAGGCTAGGACTGGTTCTTGGCCAATGCCCATACGTCATAGTGTATACCTCACCTTCTTTCTCTTGCCTACGGTTTCTTTGCACTGGCAATTTTAGGTGAACCATTAGCGATCTTCCCACTTCTTATTCTAAGTTCCACTCTTCCTCCGATGACAACAATATTTGAAAAATTCAAGGATACATTTTCGATCATTCGATCATAGAAAGAAGACAAAAGGGTATCAATGAACATAGCAATCATCTCTTTATCAGATAATGGTGGTTCTACTTGTGCAGCTATTTCTCTTCACCTTTGAGTATACTCTTTGAAAGTCTCAGTGGCTTTCTTCTCCATATTCTGCAATTGTAGCCTATTAGGAGCCATGTCAATGTTATATTTGTATTGCCTCAGGAAAGCATCAGCCAAGTCCTTCCAACAACGTATTAGAGCTCGATTAAGATGTATATACCAGTTCGAAGCTGTCCCAGTCAAACTATCTTGGAAGAAATGAATAAGCAATTTGTCGTTATGAACATATGAAGCCATCTTCTGACAATACATAATCAAGTGATTCTTGAGGCAAGTTATCCCCTTATATTTATTGAATTCAGGAACCTTGAATTTTGGGGGTATAACTACATCAGGCACAAGACAAAGTTCTGAAGCATCCACAACACTATAGTTATTCCCTCCCTCTATTGCTCGAGGTCTTTCCTCTAAAATTTCAAACTTTTCCTTGGATTTTGGCTCGTCAGTCAGTGAATTTAAGGGATAATCTTCAACTCGCTTTGAAGGATAGACGTAGGGTATGGTGAAAGGATAAGGTTGCAGTTAGGTGAGAGCCAGCGTCTTCATGAACTGTCGGAGGTGGTATGTCATGGAAATGAGTCGTCTGCTATGGTGGCAGGTTATGAGAAGGAGGGTGAAGATTTGGTGGTGGTAATGGCATCTCATGAATTTGTGGGTTTGGTGTGAAGCCAAGCGGATGGACAGGTGTAATGGGTCCTTCTCCATTTCCCTTTAATACTTTTCAAGGATCCCTTTGCCCTTCAGGGGACTAAAGAATTTCAAGTATCTTACTCATCTGTTCTTTCAGTTGGTTAACGCTACTTCTTAGCTCTTCTTCCACTCTTACTTGTTCTAGTTCATCCATGACTCTTGATTAGGAGAGAGTTTGGTAGGGGTACCTTGGCAAAAGGGTTGCTCTTTGTGTGATACCTTTTTATTTATTTTCACAAAATAATAAAAATTATTGAATCCACAAAAACAGAAGCAAAAATGCTATCAAGGTTTGTTTACCAAAATATAATTAGGCCATTTGAACTTAGGCCTTTTCAAAAATATTTAGAGAAACGTGACCCATTGTCATTTTGGCAAATAAACCAATAGCTTTGTTTCAAAGAATGTAAAAATATAAAAGGTGGAAAGAATTCTCCCATGTTCCCAAAGAAGGGAAAACCCTAGGCTCAAGGTCATGTCCTTTTACGAACAAAAGGCGGCTTTATGTCATTCTAGTAAGTAATGGTTTAGGTTCTATGACCCTTAACATTGATGTGTTGAAAAAGAAGAATGCGTTACTGTTCATTTTGACCTTGGATATCGCTAAGGAAATTTTCTCCATTCTAAAACCAGTTTATAATCATACAACGAAAATAAGCAACCAGTATAAGATTGTGTGGGTTCCCATTGTGGAGGAATGGAATGACCGAGGAAGAAAGTTGAATCTTGGAAGTCTAATATGCTTTGTTATGTGCTACAATACTTTGCACCTGTAAAAGGCCTCAAGTTCATAAAGAAGAAATGACAATATAAGAAATTGCCTATGATTGTGGTGATTAACCCCCAAGGAAAGATTGAGCATTCAAATGCATGCCAAATGCTTCAAGTCTGGGGTTTGACTAGTTTCCCTTTCACTAAACCCATTGAAGACGTAATTACCCAAGAAGAAGTTGGATTAAGCCCTTGGTGATTAACATTCACTCTGATGTAACCAAATGGGTAAGTATTTGTATTTTCATAAATCTTATGAAAATGCCTATTGCAACATTTTTATATACAACACTCTTAGGTTTATGTTTAACTTTTGATTGAACACAAATATGGTAGTGAAATGTTTAAATTTAAACTGTGCTAAGCTTAAACTAAGAGATTTTGTATTTTCTATGAATAAGATCAACCAGCAAAAGTATATCTCCTTTTATGGAGGCAAGGATAAAGAATGGATCCAACAATTCACGAAACATGTAGAGGACCTGAAAAATGATGCCACTCTTAAGAAAGCAAAGATTTCAATTGAGCTGTTTTGCATGGAGTATGAGCACCCATATGTTATTAACGGCTTCTGGAGGGGCATAGAGAGTTTGTTTATCACCAAGAAACTTATATATAAGAAATTAATTTTTAAGAAAGTTTATTTTATTAGAACATACGTAAAGAGTAAAATTGAAAAAGAAAAAAGTAATTAAGTGACACAAGACACCGTGGGTCCTTGGCTTATTGCTTCAATAAAATCTCCTTATCTTTTTTATAGAAAAATGTTTATAAGTATAATTTACTAAAATAATGTCATATAACCAAAAATGTATTCACGGGTAAAAGATAAACATCTATTTCTTGCGAGGCCCTCTCAGTGGTGCAATACAGAATTACAAAAGCCTTTTAAAAAAACGTTATGGGTCATTTATTATTTTTACTAGATGAAAATTTTTTGTTTATTTAAATGTGGGAATCATACCACATTGGCATATTTGGCAAGATATCCAATAGTAATTTTCTCAAGAGCATTGTTTATTTTCTTGGTAAAATCCGCAAGAGCATTATTGTTAACTAGTTTCGGAGTTTTGTTTATTTCATGAAATGTGACGCTTGGTGCAAAATGATATTCGCATACATATAACGAAAATAATTTAATTAAACTAATGCAGTGAAAAATTAATATTTTTAAAAATTATTGTTATTAAATACCATTCAAAGTCTTGATAGCAGTCCTGACAGAGCTAAAGAGAGTAAAGTATATTTTAAGGATCTCAATTTTTATCCTCTAATCAATTTAAAACTTCATCTTTTTTATTTTCTAATCAAGGACTTCAAGTATTTTTTGGTCACCGAAAAAAGCTTACGTGGCAAATTAAAATTACATGTTCCTAATATATATATATATATATATATATATATATATATATATATATTAATGACATGTCACCAAATTAACGTTAGAAGATCAATTAAGTCATTGTTTTGGTTCCAAAATTATACTTTTCCCTCCATAACTAAATTTGATCAATAAAAAAATTTTGATTAGTAAGAGATATCATAGAAGACCTTATTACGTGAAAGAAACGGAAGAGAATGAGATAGATATTAAGTAGGGGTTACAAGTTTCAAAGAGAATATGAGAAGCCATCAAGATCAACTTTTTTTTTTAATTTTAAGTATAATTAATAATGAAATGTGAGAAAAGTTGTATTTAGTATAAATAAATTGATTTAATTTTTATTCAAATTATACAATTACTTAAAGAATACAAAATTATTTGAATTGAAAAAATAGTTTTTTTAATATTTAAAAATATAATCACATATTATTATAGTTGGCATTTGCCGACATCTAGTTGACATTTTTCAATGCCAACTAAATACCAAAAATTAAATTGAACATATTGAGATCATTAAATGGACTCTTAAATAAACTTGCGCATAAAATTAACGTCATTTCGTAATATTTTTCTCGAGCTAAAGAAATATCCTTTTACCTTTGAAAAGTCAACATCACCGTCATTGCATCTAATTTTAATTATTTCCTCAACGTAATTTTAATCCCCTATTAAGAATTGAATTAAAATGAGAAGTTATGATTTAAAAAAACAGTCTACTGGAAATCATATAAAACCCTGTTAGCGGTTTTAGCAAAACTAGAGAGATATTTCTCACATTTGGAAAGTCAAAACGTCATTGTCACTTAGACCAATTTTGATTATTACCTTGTTAAAATCTTAATTCATCACTAACAAAGATTAAACATAATTAAATAAATAAGTGCAAAAAACTTAAACATCACAATACATAATCTTCAAGTGGTAGATGAACATAAACAAAAAAAAAAAGCACACATGTATTTATGCTGAGAAAGAATTTACATTTACAAGATAAAATAAAAATAATGTGACTCTTAGTCAAATATTGAAATAAAATAATAATAATAATAACAAAAATAATGAAAGAAGCACACACAAAGAAAAGGTTTAATAGAAGGTGCGCATTATCACTTCACTTGAAGTTAGAGGAGCGTCCCATGTGTGAAGTTATTATTATCTTACAGATAATTTCTTTTTAGGCAACAAATATAATAATTTATTTAAAAAAAGAAAAGTGTCAAATTAATTCAACACTAGTATTTCACTGTAATCAATAATACAGAACACTTTCGTTCTCTCAATCTCTCTCAATTCTTCTACTGCTACTCTGTCCTTCACATGGTATCGAGCTTGTGATTTTCATTTGTGGAGGCCAGCAACGTTTCTTCATCAGATTCAGGAGCACAGCTCCAAAACAGTCAAGCTTGGTCAGTTTCAATCATCCAATTTCGGTTGAACTTGAGGACAAGAATTTTCTCTTATGGAAACAAGTTTCGTCGGCCATTAAGGGACACAGACTGCAGAAGTTCATATCAGGTAGTAAATAAGTTCCTTCCAAATTTTCATCACAAGAAAATGAACTTGCTGGTAACATTTTTTATGAATATATTGAGTGGGAGCAACACGACTAGCTCCTATTAACAACATCATAACGAGCAAGTTCATTTTCATCAGAAACATTAGCAAGCACATAGCGTGAGGTTAATGTACATGGTTTAAAAGAGGCCATGTCAACACATAAGATGATGTGACATTACATGACTCGTAAGATCCTTTAGAGGAAGAAAAATTCTTAAGTGCTCAAAGAATAAGATATTTCTCTTATTTTATATCATTAATGATAGTCATATCAATTTTCATAATGAAAATGAGATTGAGATTGATTTATTGAGTCATGCCAAAAAAATTATCCTAAGGTATCAAAATCTATAGGTAATGACAATAATGTCTCAGAGGTTTCAGGTTAGTGTCTCAAATGACATCTTTTATTGCAAGAACGTGATTCATAGGCAATTGTGTTAATCTTTTGAGATTGGACCCCTTTTTCATTTGTATATGTGAACTTGTTTTTTCAAATAACAATTGTGTTTATCTTCTGAGAATGGACCCCTTTTCTTTTATCCTCACTCACAAATGGTCCCTATCCTCCGCGTCTGAAAGAAACTATCCAAAAAAATTTATATACTCCTAGAACATTGTTAGGATTATACTTTATTTAATTATATTTTAACATTTTAATATTAAATAATTAAAAAATACAAAAAAAAAAACACATACACCCTAAAGTAAAAATAATTAATAGTATATTAATAGATATGTTTTCTAATCATTGAATACTGAAATATCAAAATATAATTGAATAAAATAAAATCTTAGTAATGCCCTAAGAACATACAAGAAATTTTGGATCACGGGTGAGCTTTTTAGTGTTTACGAGAACATGTAATAATTTTTCTTTATGATCACCTCAGTAAAGAGCATACAGACTCATCACTTGCATAAGACACCCGTCCTTGCCACCAAATTAACTCCTCCACTCTTTCCAGGCCAAAACAACAACAATTTTAGACATTTTTCTTGAGATCAGAATTTAAATTTGTCTATTATTTTATAATTATGAATTTTTTTTGGTGAATGAATTCATAATAATACAAATTGTTAAAAAGATCTATACCATTCAAATAATAAATATTTATATGAATTAGTCATTATAAAATATAATTGAATTTAATTTTTAATTTGTGATAAATTATTTTCATTTTGTAAGTATTTTAAATTGTTAGATAAAGTTATAGTATACTATTACAAGCCATATTTGGTCTGTAGCCGGCCAAGACCAGGGAAGATTCACTAATTCCAAAGCCTTTCCATAACTTTAAATAAATACATAAAACATAACTTCCACATATAAACTTAATTTAGCTTTCATTTAATAGAGCCATGAGGCTCTCGAAACCTTTCAATAACCCACATATAATACATATCATCAAAAAAAATAATAATAGTAGACTAAGTAGTGTGCTCAACAACTTGCTCACACTGCACTAAAACCAATAAATATAAATTAATTTTAAGAGTGAGTCAAAATGACACAGTGAGTTATTAAAAAATCTAAATGTAATTATACACATGTCCTTAATAAGTCATGACAACAATAATCAGATCATCTAATTAAAATACCTCAAACTTTGGCTTATAAAGTATAATGTGCTAATTAATAAATATTAAACTAAAATCAATAAAAATTTAAATATAGCCATATAACTATAAGCTTCAAAATATATAACAACTAATACAAACAATATGATCACTAAAAATCAAAAGTTGAAGAACTGTATAAATTTTTTTAATAAATTAAAAATAAGATAATTTATAATCATTTCAGAAAATTAGATATCAAACAACTATAACTGTAACAATATCATACCCTCTATCTCTATCTCCATCCACCCATCACACAGCTTCTCCCTTTATTATTCCAATTAGAGAATTGAATTTTGAATAAGTTTGAAATTGAATTCCAGGGTCGTGCCCACAAAGACAAATATGAGAATTTGGGATCGTGGTCATAGATTTACTGAATTTGATAATCCGGAGTCGTGCCCACGAATTTAGTCATGTGTTTGTCCTTAATTCACTTAGTGCACCAAATACATTCTTCATAAAAATATTTTCATAAATAATCATTTAATATACGTATTTTAACATAATTATATATCATGCAGAACTCAAATAAAAAAAGATTATTTATCCATTCAAAGTATATTATACCATGGTAAAAAAAAATCTACTAAAATTATATTCAGCAATCTAAAATAACTTCAATACAAGAAATAAAAAAAATACACCATCATCCAAAATTTAAGGTGATAAGTTTATCAAGTTAACAAGTCCTATTTTCAAAAATAAAATCAAGGTATAACTCAATTATAAATATCATCATATCAATCATTCAATTTGACCTCCTTATCCTAAAACTATAATATATAATTTCACGTCAAGATTTTCTATAATTTCACAAATAAAATTTAATCTTATAAGTTAAAAAAAATTTAGTTGTAACTCAACTAACACATATTGAAGGGCCATGGTTGAAAACTCTTTCAAATATCTTATTCAATAACTTCAATCAACCACTCCAGTTTTAAAATTTTTTTCTCATCCAAATAGCTATACCTTTGACTACCTAAACTGAAATAATGATAAAATCTCCTCAAACTCCAAATTTTCGCAACAAAAGCGTCTTAGAAACAGCCCCAAAAATTTACTGCAACTAAAAGGTAAATTAATCTACCTTACATAAATAATCCAGCATTCAAATCTTCTCTCTTACATGGCTGGACAGTTCATCACGCATTTAAAAATTCCTACAACAACCAGAAAATTCTGCAGTTCATTGATCTGGAATAAAAGGGAAGCTTCAATCATCACTAGCCAAGGGGAAACTTACCTAAAAGGGAAATCAAATTTTAAGGAGGAAGGAAGAGGAAAATAAAACTCAATTTAGCAGAAGCAGAAACAGAAAAGATTGTCTACCTAATATCCATCTCGAACCTAGCTCTTGGTTGAAGAAGGTGGCACACTTCTATGGATTGTTGCATGATACGTATGGGAGGAGGAGGAGAAAGGACCCAAAATAAGAGAGGGGAAAGGGAGCTGTTACGGGTTGGAAGAAAAGGAAAGAACAAAAGGAGGGAGAGAGGAGGGACCGAAGCTTCCCGAAGAAGGATATGTTTAAAAAGCTATTCTCTCTCTTGAAATATCTCCACTGACCCAATTCGTGAAATTTGGTCTGCATTCGTTTTTTTGTTTTTTGGTCTAAATTCATATTTAATGGATATTATAAAAAATCTTATAACTCTTTTTTATCTTCTTCTTCTTCTCATTTTAGTAAATGAGAGTTGATTAAAATAGAGACTTTGTATTCATGTCTAAATAATCATATTTCACTAAGAAAATTTATTTTAATTTTTATGTTATATTTTTTTGTCCTCATCTAAAATTTTAAGAACAAGATAAGTTAGTCTAAAATTTATTATCATCATATAACCAAAAAAATTAATTTCATTATAACTAACACAAAATCATTCTTTATAAATTTATTTCAACTTAAAAATTTAGTTTTTATTTAAATTTATTATTAATTGTTTTTGGTTGGGTTTCATATATATGATATTAAATTTTATCTATTTATATTTTTGTACAGTATAAACTAGCTTACAAATACTGTACTTTGTACAATCTTCCAACAAATTAATTAATTAAAAATTAAAATTAATCTTAAAAAGAAAATAGATAATTTTTGTAGCGACTTCTAAATTTTCCTTGGAATTCATAAGATATAAAAAAATTTAAAATAACGTACCCAAAAAACATAGTTAAAAATGAAAAAAATAAAGAATGGAAAAATAAAATAACTCAAAAGTTATTAATCAAATAAAATAGTCAATAATATGGGTGAACACCGCATTTTATCTGAATTTTGATCCATGCCCCAAATCAAAGCTTATTTTGTCACAATCTACTAAAACCTAATTGAAAAACACCTGTTAAAAGGCTCTTATCAGGCCACATCCTTTTCCAAATTCTCTTTTTAATAGGTTGGCCCAATTAAATAAGTACAATCTATTAAGCCCAAGCACAATTAAAAAATAAAAAAGTAATAAAAAGTTATGTTGAACTAGGAAATAATTAATTAATCCTAATTGAATGAAAAATAATTTAGAATTTAATTCTAATATATTTAAAATTTTAATTTTTTTTGTGAAATTAATTTTGATTTTAATCAAATGTTAATTGATTGACAAATCTTTGATTACAGAATTGATTGTTAGGGTATTTTGGGTATTTAGAGTTGATTGACAAATCTTTCGTGATTCCAGCTTTGTTACATCTGACTCTTCTCTTTGATGGTTTTGGTGTAATCCAAGGTTGTTCAAAACCAATTTAATCCAAAATAAAATGGAAAAATTAATTTCAAAAAATCAAAAACTACTTAAAACTTATTGAAACTATTTTTTTTAAATCAAATCGGTTCGATTTGATTTTTGATTCTAATTTTAAAAATCAAACCAAAACCAGCCTAAATTTAAAAAATAATATATATATATATATTATAAATATTTTTTTATATGTACCTCTCTTTAAGAATTTGGATACACTTTTTTTTAAAAGTACTTTTTTCATAAATAAGTGATTTAACATATTTTGAAGTGTGTTTTGATGTAACTTTTGAAAAAGGTAAAAGTTTAAAAAAAAAGTTAATTTACCTCTTTTTTTAGAAGCCAATGATCTCCACATTCTGAAAAAAGTAGAAGGAGAAGTGTTTTTAATATAATTTCATGATAAAAATATCATTTACCTTTATTAAAAATATTTCATATCCTCTCTCTTTTCTCCTTGTAAACCTTATTCACATAAACCTCTTCTAGGTAGTCTGTGAATTACATTTTAAAGCAACGCAACTTTTAGTCATTGTGTTCTAATACCTTAAATAGAATTAACTATACAACTTAAAGAAAATAAAATAAAACAACATCAGCAGTATATTTTTAAGTCTTTGGGTACAAAATTAAACATATTTTTATTACCTTACGTCTTATTTTTCATGACATTGTTACCTATAAAATACTTGAAAACCTCGTCGTTCCTATTATGATAACTTATTTAATCATATCTTACATATTATAGCTCATTATATCTTGTATTTGGATGTTTTTTTCAAAAATTTTGATATAAATAAAGTGCTTCCATTCTTTTTTATCTAAACAAACTTAAAAGTCTTTTTATTATTGAAAAGTATTTCTTAAATATTGTATCCAAATGCAAAATTATTTTTTCTTAAAAAAAAGTCTATTAAAATAAGATATATAAAAAAAAAGTTTTTTTTTAAAAAAACTTATCCAAATGAGTCCTAGGTTATACTTGTTTAAGTATATATGAAAACAAAAAGGCAAAAACTAGAGAAGGGTTGAATTGAGTGTGATGGGAATGTTTTAAATTCATTCATAGTTAGTAGATGGTGGAAAATCACTTTCAATTCACTTCATGCAACAGAAATATCCAAAATATATGGGGTAAAGCGTACCCTTTCCACATTTTCATTGTCTCCATTTTCATTTCAAATCTTTGATCACACCATTTTTCACCAATTCAAACAAACACAGCTCATAATCAAGACTATTGTAGCCGTCACATCTAACCCATGCGTCATCAAAAACCAAGGTAATTAAAACAATTAACCCAATTGTTAATTAAAAGGTAGAAACTACACTCTTTATATTCATATAATTTAATAATACAAAGGTAACAAATGGCCTTATTCTAGTTGCTTTCGTGATCTTACTTTGATCAAAGATAATGCATGACTTATATGGCCATATTACACATCAGTACATAAAACAGGCTTACTGAAATATGCTCAACAACAATACATAATAGTACACACATGACAATGCATAATAGTTCACAACAAATACCAAAGGGCTAGAAATTTAATGATCAGCATTAGGAATACTCTTATTGTGGCAGCACTTGTAGGTGATAAACAGTTCCATTGTGTAGGGACACTCTGGACACTTGATGGCCTCTGGTATTTTTTCAGCCACGTTAGGGACTTCAAGATGGAAGCAGGGGCGAGGGGTGCCAACAACCAACTCATGTTGCTCTTCAAAGGTGATTGCCAACTCTTTCCATTTGTCAAACTCTACCACTGTCTTTAAAATGGTGGTTCCATGACCAGATAGCACCACAGTGGAGCCCTTACTAAGAAGGGCCGACTCACTCTCATTCTTGTAGGAAAGCATTTTTTGGACCTCTTGAGTTACAATGTCCGTTGTCTTATGCATCTTGGTGATAAACAAACTCTCTATCCCTTTCCAAAAGCGGCTAAGAAGTTTTGGGTGCTCAACGTTCTCCACACAAAATAGCTTAGTTGAAATCTTTTTCTCCTTAAGAGCTGCATCATTTGCCAAGACGCCTGCATACTTAGTGAACTATTGGATCCATTCTTTATCTTTGCCTCCATAAAAGAAGATATACTTTTCCTGTTTTATCTTTTTCAAAGAAAACATTGAATCTTAGTTAAATCATCTCAAAGCTAATTTCTTAGTTAAATCTTGAATGACAATTTAAACATAATCCTAGAAGTGTATTGTACATGAAACTATTAAAAAAAATAAATTGGGATAAGATTTAAGTGAATATGCAAATACTTACCCATGTGGTTATTTGAGGGAGAATGTTAATGATCACCAAGAAACTAATCAAACTTTCTTTATTGGTAAGTGTTACTTCATAGCGTAGAGTGAAAGGGAAGGCATTTACCCCCCATACTTGAATCACGTGGATTGCATTTGGATGTTCAATCTTTCCTTGGGGGTTCATTACCAGAACCATAGGCTTCTTTGTGAAATTGCATTCCTCTTTTATGGACTTGAAGCCTTTTATGGGTGCAAAGTATTGCATCACATACCAAGGCATCTTAGACTTCAGAAACTCAAATTTCTTCCTTAGTTGGTCATTCCATTCCTCCACAATGGGAACCCACACAATCTTATGCTTGTCTTCTTTTTTTGTTGTTTCATAAATTGGTGTGAAAAGGGAGATCTCTTCCTCGGTAATGTCCAAGGTCGAAATGAACAAAAGTACGTTTCTCTTTTTCAGCACATCAATACTAACCTAGTTCCACAACAAAATCAAAATAAAATTTAAGGTCACCTCAACATGCTAACTCTAGAACTTTCAAACTCATGAACTAAATTCTCAAAAAATTTCCATGGGATGCATATATATGTTACAAACTGGTGTTTTATTTGCACCATCATATATGGGCTTTTGTGGAGTGTCCTTCCAAAAAATATTAGCACCTTAAACACCTCCATAATTTCTGTAGAAGTTAGAAAGATTTTCCTCAATCTCTTGATATATTCTGCCTCCTCTGAGAATTCAAATAATTTTCTCATCATCAATTATAAAATCAATTATATTAGCATTCCAATGCTTCTTTGACAATTAAAAAAAAATACCATCTTTACATTTGAAGTTGGGAAAAATAAAAATAATAATAATAATAATGACTTCAGAAGAAATTTGCTTCAGAGTACACAATGGAGAGGAGAAGCTAGCTTGGCGAATCTTGTCATCTATATGCTCTGGGCTTCCATGGGTTCCCTGTAACAATCCACCAGTATATAGACACACAAAGAAGAACAAGAAGACAAAAATGAAATTGGCAAAATGCCAGAAAACAAATTTAGAAAATTCAAAATGTTGTCACATTCTAAATTCAAGGACCAAATTGATAATAAAAATTTTTTAAAAGACTAAAGTGATAACACTTATATTTTTAGAGAACCAAAATAAGAATTTACTCTTTGAATTATTATGATGATAGTTTAGATAATACAAATCAAGATAAATAAGCACTTTCAGTTTTGAATTGGTCTTTGAACTATATAGATTTAGTTCCCAGTACCCAAAATTTATTCTCCCCAACTCTTAATTCATTAACTATGCTTAACTATATAATCAAGTATAATAATTTTATAGTTAAAAAGATTTTAAGTCTGTTATATTTTACACAAAAGTATAATCAGCCATTCATTACATGCATATGAATGATTGTGGAATACTTTTTAGTGAGTTTGCTTTTGTGTCACAATTAAAATTCAATCTTGTTAATTATAAATAGTAAATTCTTTCTAAATTTTTTGGAATTTTCCATGTTTTAAGGGTTCGAAACATTCACATAACTAGTAGTCTCACATGATGGTCATCCCTTCTTTAATGGAGATCTTGTAACATCAACAAGAGGCTAGTTGAGTAATCTCCTTTTACACCAAAAAAAAAAAAATCTATCCCTCTAGGACGTTTTCATTTCTATCATTTTTTGTAGCAAAAAGAGAGCATTATATAAAATGATAAAAAATATTTAATGATAAAATATTCTCTAAAGGTCTTTTTCAAAATATCTATCTCTAAAGATTCAGTTTGATATACTCCACAAAATTTAAGTATGAATTTCTTAAATTTTATATAAAACAGAGTACATATAAAAATGTTTGTACTTAGACTTTTCATCTGTATAGTTATAAGAACTTATTTAACTTAAAATGAAATTATTTATAAGATTTTGTTAACGTATAGTTTAAAGGTACAAGTCAAAGTTAAAATAATTAGTAATAAGACTTAATCTTTAATGCTTTATCTTTTACGAAATATAATTTTTACTTACTTTGTAATGCTTTATCTTTTAAGAAATATAAATTTAGTACATTTTCTAAAAGGTAAAGCTTTCGAGAGTAGTTCTTTATTACTAATTTTTTGTAACTTTTACCGTAACAAAACCCTTATCTTATCTTATTATATATGAAGGAGATTCTCTCAATTTTGTATCCATTTTTTGATTCCTCCAAAATATCATTAAGAACCATATTAAAAAGCATCTTATATATAAAGGAAATTCTACCAATTTGGTATCTATGTTTTGATTTTCTCATAATAATCATTCATTAATAACCAACTAATCATAAACATATAAAAGGATAAAAATGTAAATATGTTTCATGTAAAAAAATCATCACATTCTTATATTAGAAGTTAACTTCTTTTTTCACTTTAAATTTATAATTATAATTATCTACAAAGACTTCTCACTTTAGAGGGGTTTTTTTGTTTTATATTTATAGACCTTAGTTATATTTTACAAAATTTATGTTTAAACTGACAATATATTATAATCCCTACATTCTTAATTTATAAAAAAAATAAAATATATTTATAATATAATATTAAAATTATCAAAATAAAAAAATACAAATTTAAAAATACATTAGTACCTCTTAATTTACTAGTCTATATAGTCATGATATGAAAAAATATAACAAAGAAAAAAAGTATACAGGCTCTTAAATTTTGGGTCACTTATAAATAAATTTTAAAATTTTTAAAATTATCTTAAATAATACTTAAATTATAATAATTACATAAATTAATCCTTTTTATTTTTTTTTATTTTTTTATTATTTTTTATTTAATTTAAAATAAATAAAAAAAGTGAATTAAAAATTTAATTTTATATATATTATAATTTAAGTATTAATAAAATAATTTTAAAATTTATAAACTATTTACAAAATGATCTAAACTTTAAGAAAGACAGATGTTCTTTTCCATTTAATAAATGACATTATTTGCCACACCTGTTTCCTTTTAAACTGTAAGAACCACGCCGCGTTCGAATTGGTCACGACTTTAAAGAATAGGTCACGACTCACGAGGATGATGGTGATACTGAGTCTATCTCTATTCTCTAGGGTATGGGCCACTGATTTAGTCACACAGTTCACACATGCTACCCCTTTTTTTCTTTTTTTTTTTTGATAGACTTTTTTAATTTTTTATAAACTAAAAATATTTTTATAGGAGATTCAAATTTTTTTTTCTAATTCTAATTATATGTTTTAATTAGATACTGACAAATTAATTAAAAATATATATTATTTTAATTAATATTAATTTTTTTAAATATAAATATTTTTAAGTTGAATTATCAAAATTTAATTGAATGAGTACGATTGAGAGTAAGAAAAAAAAGGTAAATGATTTGAATCCACTCACACACAGATGTAATTACAACATTTTGCATGGTGTTTGTCATTTTCTAAAAGGTAAAGCTTTCGAGAGTAGTTCTTTGTTATTAATTTTGTGACCTTTACCGCAACAAAACCCTTATCTTATCTTATTATATACGAAGGAGATTCTCTCAATTTTGTATCCATTTTTTTCCTCCAAAATATCATTAGGAAACATATTAAAAAAGCATCTTATATATAAAGGAAAATCTTCCAATTTGGTATCTATGTTTTGATTTTCTCATAATATCATTAATAACCAACTAATCATAAACATATAAAAGGATAAAAATATAAATATGTTTCATGTAAAAAAATCATTACATTCTTATATTAGAAGTTAACTTCTTTTTTCACTTTAAATTTAGAATTATAATTATCTACAAAAAACTTCTCACTTTAGAGGGTTTTTTTTAAAAAAAAAATTTATAGACCTTAGTTATATTTTTACAAAAATTTATGTTTTAACTGACAATATATTATTATCCCTACATTCTTAATTTATAAAAAAATATATTTATAATATAATATTTAAATTATCAAAATAAAAGATACAAATTTAAAAATACAATAGTACCTCTTAATTTACTAGTCTATATAGTCATGATATGAAAAAATTTAATAAAAAAAAATATACAAAACCTTAAACTTTACATTATTTGTAAATAAATTTTTAAACTTTAAATTTATCTTAAATAATACTTAAATTATAATAATTATATAAATAAATTCTTTTATTTACTTTTTATCTTAAATACTGACAAATTATTTTACATTTATTCTAGCATTTATTTTACGTAGCTGTATAGAGAGAGAATTGAAAGACATTTTTATGTAATAGTTAGTCACTTCGTGAAACTCGTGTTGATATTGTCGTGATTTTATGAGAATGTGGCAAACTCAAAGTCCAGCTCACCATTGTGACGTAGGCTCCAAGTCTCTTCCCGACGTAAGTCACGTACCATAGCACATTAGGATTAATAAAAGGAAAAGGGTACGTAGAATGGTAATTCAATATATTAAGAAAAATAAAAAATTATTATAATATCATCTATTTATATGTTAATATATTATTACCTAAATTAATTATATTATCAATTATTTAAAAAGATCAAACTTATTTTTTAATATGTTAATCACATCATTAAATTGATAGTATAAAATATAAAAATTAAATTCTTTTCAACAAAAGATTCAATTTTAATTAATTGTTAGAGTAAAAAAGGATTTTTATATTATCATTTAACGATATATTAATATATCATTAAATGAATTTTATTGTAATAATAAGTACGTAAAAATATTATATATTTTAAATGATGTATCAATAAATAATTATATGAAGATATAAAAAAATTTAGTAATGAAAAAGTATCGTTTTCATGAGAATTGATATTATCTACTATCAATTCACTAAATCAGATACTATCCGGACTAGTAAAAATATGAATTGAAGGGAACTCTAAAATTAAAATTACTAAAAACTAAAACAAATAAACAGCTAAGCAAGTTGAATTATCCAAAATATCAAATGAAATTTAATTTAAGAGGTAAAATATCAATAGAAATATTGCTAAGGATTCGATTTCACTTGGTTTTTCTAATGTATTTGAAAATTAAAATTCAATTAAATTCTAATTTCAGAAATTGTTAGTTAATTTTGCCTAAATTGACTAACACTCAATTCCTTGGTATGCTAATCCTCTATTCAGCAATTAAACAAGCTAATTCCTTAGTCTCATCTAATTAGTTAAATAGGCTTAATCTAGTGCTATGGAAATCACAAAAAACTACATATTTTGCAATATCTATTCCTAGATTTCACAAGAATATGATGCTTAACATAAGAAGCTTCAACATGCAATCGATCTTCCAATCAATAACATGTGCATCACTACGATTTATGAATAGCGACTTCATAAACGCATTAAGAACAATGAAAAGCATACAAATATAAAAATAGAATCTTAAATTGAACTCAAAATCCAAATACACAATCCAAACTCAAGATACATCATCACCCAAGCTTTAAAGTATTTAACTACTCACAGCAGAAAAATTAAACATAAAACCAGTTTGCGAATCTACAATTGAACCACAAATGGAAAAGAATTGTCTTGAAGTCCTAGATCTCCAGATGCTTCAAGCCTTCTTTTTTTTCAGATAGTCCCTTGCTCTTCTCCAATTTCGATCCCCTTTATCTCTCTTTACTTCTTTCTTTTAAACAGATCTCACGCATCTCACTTTTAACGCAATTGCTCAAGCGGTGGGATATGGGCGCTTCAGGGCTGGAATGCTAGAAAGAGTCATTTTCTTTGTGCAGCCACCGCTCAAGCGGTGGCATGGCAAAGAAGGTTGTGATATTCTCATGCAGGGACAGCAGTTCAGTCACCACCACTTAAGCGGAGGGATGCCAGAATGGTGTCTTTTTGTTGCTCTGACCACTTGAGCAGTTAGTTTCTACCGTTCAAAGCGGTAGCTATCCTGCTTCTGTAACAAATTTTTTCATTAAGCTCTCCATCAAGTCTCATCATTCCTTCATCAATTCTTAAGCCTGTACTAAAACCAACAATTATCATAGTTACTATCCATTAACACAAGAAATCATTAGAGATTAACGAAAAAAATAAAACTCCCAAAAGACATAAAAAGAGCATTTACTTCACTAATTAAAACTAAATTCTAAGGAAAACAAAAACCTTAGATGAAATTAAAGAATAGATAATTCTAAAATTCATAGAATTATCATAGAGTTAAACATATTTTTAGTTTTTGAAAGATATATCATATATTAATTAATTTCATCTTTTAAAGATTAATTTTCTCAAATTCAATACATTAATTTTCAAGTCATTCACAAATTTTATCTTTTGTGTTCTTTTTAATTTTATCAATTTAGTCCCTTAAAAAGATAAAATTATTGTGAATTTGAAGTTAATTTGAGATATTAAATCAATAAAATTAATTTCTAAAAAATAAAATTGATAAATAATATATCTTTTAGGCGATTAAAAATAAGTTTTACTCTTTATTTTACAATTTAATCCTTATAAATTTTTTCATGGTTTATATAATTTCATTTTTATTTTTGGGAATTGCTAACTTCCTTGAATTGTTTTTTATATTAGTGAGTGTTACTAAGTTCTGCCTTTTTATTTGGACAATAATATCTTACTTTTCTATTTTAATGAAATGATTGAGAAAAAAGAAAAAAAGAGATATTAATAAAATGTTTTAATACTAAAATTAAAAAATATTTTAAATATTCTTAAATTTTTTATTTTTAAAAATATAAAAATAAGACATTATTATCCAAATTAAAATGTGAAGTTTACTAATATCTACTATCCCCTTATTTTTAATTAGATATTATGTTACAGAAGACCAACTACAGTACTTACTGGACTCCTATGTAGCTAAAAACTTGTTTGATGTTTCTAAAATAAAAATAATTGAATGTTACAAATTTTCTGCAAATGCTGAACGTTCGCCAATGGGACAAGATAAAGGGAAAAAATTGAATATGAGTAAAATGGTAATAATGTTTGCATTCAATCTCCTTTAGGGATCGTAATATAGACGCGGCTATCTAACCCATCCTACTCCGTATGGGGCAGGTTTTCTACCTTGCTTCACGGGATTCAAAGATAAGTTAAGATTGTATATTCTTATAGGGTAATTTAGGATTGTATATTCTTACGGTCTCAATCCACACCCACCCCACCTCGCAGCCTGTATAACTTAAATTTTATTTAAAAATATATAATAATTTAAAGATTATTCTATCAATTAATTTATTTAAATTATAAATAAAAGTAATAGAAATAGAATATTTTAAATATGTTATAAAATTATATAAATAGTGATTACTTTTCAAAATTATAATTAATTATTATATAAATTTGTGTGACATATTCATAGATGTTGGGCGATATAGATACAATAGAGGTTTTAAATATTTTCATACGGGTGTAGATTTTGATTCTTAAAACCCATGAAGAGAGTAGAGACAAGTTGTGTTATATTTTTAAAAAGTGCAAGATAGAATCGGATTGTACAAAAATCTTTCTCTACCATCCCATTGTCATCCCTAATCTCTCCTCTCCCGTTTTCTTCTAAAAAATGGGAACAAAATATTTTGATGGGACCCACAGTTGGTTTTTTTCCTTTCTTATAAATTAAATATCAAGTGTTTAAGGAATATAAATAAATTATTTATATTAAATAAATAATTTAATAAATATTTCAAATAACTTATAATTTAATTACAATTAATTTCTAACTTTCCTCTAAAACAAGTTTTGGAAACTAATTGTTCAACAATCCCCACTTAAACTTGGCTTTTCTCTTATGCTTTGCTTGAAGGATTTACTTCTTTCAAAGATAAAAACTTCTATAATGAATAAATAGGATTAGCGAGTGTGAAAGAGAGCTAAAAAGAATGAGTAACCAAGTTGCTTAGGTAAAGGAAGAAAAGTGAAAAGAGAAATCATAGAAAGGAGGAGTTAAAGATGAAATGAGAAAAAAGAGAAAAGAAAAAACAAAATAATAAAGAACGAAAAAGAGAGTTACGATGGAAGTGAGACTAGCGAGAAAATACAATAAAATGTGAAGAAAAAGAAAACTAAAAAAATAAAGGATTAATTAAAATAATATTTTGTTTTGTTACCTTGTGACTGTAGTAACACGTATTCAGTAATTTTTTTTTTTGTCTAAATTGTATTTGAAAACCATCTCATTTATTTTTGTTTTACTTGTTCAAGTTTACTCGGATATCATTATTTTGAGTTTGTCATGGCTGCTTAAGAAATTGAAATTCAAGTTTAACATATTTAATCATTTTAATTATAGATACAATTGTCACCAGAGTTAATTGTATAACCATGCGCTATCTTCAATATCGCTTGGGTCTTTAGGGATATTTGACTATGTCATCTTCAATTTTGATCAAGTCAATTTAGTTTAAAAATTTTAATTATCTATGTAATGGTAAACAAAGTCGATTGTATGTGTCAAATGTCATCTTTGACTTTGCTTGAGCTGTGAGGAGTTAATTGTATGCCTTATACTATTTTCAATTCCCTCCAAAAACATCTTGGCCTAGTTGTTCTTTTAATGAATTTTTTTTATCCTTAAAAATATTTTATTAATAAACCAAAATCAATTTTCATAATTTTTAATTAAAATCAATTAACTAACAACAATTATCTAAATGAATTACGAGACTTTGATTACTCACTTCAGAGATACGTAGGCACATAAGGAAAGTTAAAATCGTAAATATTTTTATTTAGTTTTATTAATCATTTTTTGCAGTTGTTTCAATTTTAACTTTGCTTTAATAAGTGATTTAAATATTTTAAGGTTATTAATAATTTGTATAATTAATATAGGATAACTAAGATGAATGTATCATGGATACAGTAGAATTAAATTGTTTACCCTTTTTGTTTATAAATAAACTTCCGAGCATGACTTGGTTCATAAATCATTTTTATTTTTAAAATAGGGTTTTTGCAATAGTTTCCGTATCAAAAACTTATTGGTGATGACTCCATTATTTATTTAATTTCTTATGTCATTCCATTGTGGTAGTCCTCCCAAAACGATCATGAGACCTTCTATTATTATTATGTTTATGTTTTTTTTAGTTTCAATTGATAATTACAAAGAAAAAAATCATTGTTTATTTTTGTACCTGTGCATTTTATGTATCTCTATCTCATGTCACTTTTGTTTCCCATGAGTATTTATTTTGGCTTCTTTTCTATTGCATAAGAAAAAGAATTAAGAAGTGAAGAAGTGCTCTTATCTTTTTTTTTTTTTATTCTATTCTGTTATTTTATTTTTAAATTTCCTTTATGCTGCTGTTGAAAAAATTTCATGTTTATGTCGGCCTTTATCAATGTTGTGCCTTTTTTTTTTTGTAAATTGTATCTTTCTATTAGCTAAAAGTCAAGGTAGAATAGGTAGT
>NSJW01000972.1:0-31903 GCA_019955255.1 Castanospermum australe
CAAAGTTTTTGTGATCTGAATGGCCTAGGAATTGTAGGAATGACCCCAAACACTCGTTACTACTTCAAGATTTGAAAATATCACTAGCTTCTCCTCTTCGTCTTACTTCGGGGTTAAGCTCGCTTCCTTTTGATCTATCTTCGATTTTATGGTCAAATGCTCAAACTTAGTAAAGCTTTTGTGATTTGAAATACCTAAGTAACATTTGAGTAACCTCAATCACTCCTTAAAGCTTCAAGATTTGAAAATATCTCCAGCTTCCTCCTTCTCGTCTAACTGGGACGTTAAATTTGCTTTCCTATTGAACTATTTTCGACTTTATGGTCAAATGGTTAAACTAAGCAAGTTGTTTATGATTCGATAAGCCTAGGCAATGTTTTAGTGATCCCAATCACTCCTTAAAGCTTCAACATTTGAAAATATCTCTAATTTCTTCGTTCTCGTCTTACTTAGTGGTTAAGCTTGCTTCCTTTTCATCTATTTTTGACTCTATGGTCAAATAGTCAAACTTAGCAAAGTTTTTGTGATCGAAATTGCCTAGGCATTGTTTGAGTGACCCCAATCACTCCATAAAGCTTCAAGGTTTGAAAATATCAATAGCTTTTTCTTTCTCGTCTAACTTAGACGTGAAGTTTTCTTCCTTTTAATCTATATTTGACTTTATAGTTAAATGGTCAAACTTAGCGAAGCTTTTATGATCGAAATGGTATAGGCAATATTTGAGTGACCCTAATCACTCCTTAAAGCATCAACATTTCAAAATATCATTAGTTTCTTCATTCTAGTTTAACTTAATCGTTAAGTTTGTTTCCTTTTATTCTATCTTTGACTTTATGGTCAAGTGGTCAAACTTAGCAAACTTTTTGTGGTCCAAAGGGCCTAGGAAATGTTTGAATGACCCAAATCACTCCTTAAAGCTTCATGGTTTGAAAATATCTCTAGCTTCTTCCTTCTTGTCTAACTTATACGTTAAGTTTGCTTCCTATTTTTCTATCTTTGGCTTTATGGTCAAATGCTCAAAACTTAGCAAAGCTTTTATGATTCGAATGGCTTAGCCAATGTTTGAGTGGCCCTAGTCATTCCTTAAAGCTTTATGGTTTGAAAATATCTCTAACTTCTTCCTTCTCGTCTAACTTATACGTGAAGCTTGCTTCCTTTTGATCATTGACTTTATGGTCAAATGGTCAAACTTAGCAAAGCTTTTGTGATCCGAATGGCCTAGGAAATGTTTGAGTGACCCCAATATCTCATTAAGGCTTCAAGGTTTGGAAATATTTCTAGTTTCTTTGTTCCTATCTTACTTAGTGGTTATGTTTTCTTCCTTGCCTTCTATCTTGGACTTTATGGTGAAATGGTCAAACTTAGCAAAGATTTTGTGATCTGAAAGGCCTATGCAATGGTTGAGTGACCCCAATCTCTCCTTAAAGCATTAAGGTCTCAAAATATCCCTAGCTTCTTCGTTCTCATCTCACTTACAGGTTATGTTTGTTTCCTTTAGGTCTTTCGTTGACTTTAGGGCTAATTAGTCAAAATTAGCTAAGTTTTTGTGATCCAAATGGCTTAGGCAACAATTGAATGAACCCAATCACTCCTTAAAGTGTCAACGTTTGAAAATATCACTAGCTTCTTTGTTCTCGTCTAACTTAGACGTTATGTTTGCTTTCTTTTGATCTATCTTTGACTTTATGGTCAAATGGTCAAACTTAACAAAGTTTTTGTGATCTGAGAAGCTTAGACAAAGTTTGAGTGACTCCAATCACTTCCTTAAAGCTTCAATGTTTGAAAATATCTCTAGTTTCTTCATTCTCGTCTTAGTTAGTGGTTAAGTTTGCTTCCTGTTATTCTATCTTTGACTTTATGGTCAAATGGTCAAACTTATCAAAGTTTTTGTCATCCAAATGGCCTAGGCAGTGTTTGGGTGACCCCAATCAGTCTTTAAAGCTTCATGGTTTAAAAATATCTCTAACTTCTCTTGTTCTCATCTAACTTAAATGTTAAGTTTGCTTCCTTTTGATCTATCTTTGACATTATGGTCAAAAGGTCAAACTTAGCAAATTTTTTATGATCCGAAAGGCCTAAGCAATGTTTGACTTGCCCCAGTCACTCCTTAAAGCTTCATGGTTTTGAAAAATATGTCTAGCTTCTTTGCTCTCGTCTAACATTGACGTTAGGTTTGCTTCCTTTTGATCTATCATTGACTTGATGGTCAAATGGCCAAACTTAGCAAAGTTTTTGTGATCCGAATGGCATAGGCAATGTTTGAGTGTCTCCAATTACTCCTTAAAGCTTCAAGGTTTGAAAATATCTCTAGCTTTTTCCTTCTTATCTAACTTAGGCGTTAAGTTTGTTTCCTTTTGATCTATCGTTGACTTTATGGTCAAATGGTCAAACTTAGTAAAGTTGTTGTGATCTGAATGGCCTATGCATGGGTTGAGTGACTTCAATCCCTCTTTAAAGTTCTAAGGTTTGAAAATATCTCTAACTTCTTCATTCTCATCTAACTTTGGCATTAAGTTTGCTTCCCTTTAATGTTTCTTTGACTTTATGGCCAATTGGTCAAAATTAGCAAAGTTTTTGCAATCTGAATGACCTTGGTAACGATTGATTAACCCAGATCACTCCTTAAAGTGTCAACATTTGAAAATATCACTAGCTTATTTGTTCTCGTCTAATTGAGATGTTATGTTTACTTCCTTTTGATTTATCTTTGACTTTATGGCCAAATGGTCAAACTTAGCAAATTTTTTGTTATCTAAAAGGCTTAGGTAATGTTTGAGTGACTCCAATCACTCCTTAAAGCTTCATGGTTTGAAAATATCTCTAGATTCTCCGTTCTCGTCTTACTTAGTGGTTAAGCTAGCTTGCTTTTGATCTACCTTTGATTTTATGGTCCAAATGGTCAAACTTAGCATAGTTTTTGTGACCCGAAAGGCCTAGACAATGCTTGAGTGGCCCTAATCATTCGAAGGTTTTATAATATCTGTAGGTTTTTCGTTCTCGTCTAACTTAGATGTATAGTTTTCTTCCTAATAAATCATATTTTGCATATTTATTGCATATCTTTATTATGATATTTATTAGATATTTCTCTCATATTTGATTTGACTTTTTGATTTATGGTAGGTAAGTTGATTTGGAATCAATTCTGCATGCAATTGACATGATTCTGGTGGCGTTGGAAAGCTAAAAGACAACTCTACAAATCTTATGTTGTTTACCTTCCTTGATTCTGTCGTCTTCAAGTAGAAAAATCTGCCATTAATCAACGCAAGTCTTTGAGGCCCAGACAACTTGTGATATTAGTTGCCTTAGGTTCTTTGAAGGCTATAAAAGGGGCAAGGAGATAGTAGTTTAGGGGGCTTGGGGACTTAGAGCCCAATTTGAGTTTAGTGTTTTAGTTTGTGTGTTTTCTTTTCTTAATGTTTTAAAGTTCTTTATTATAGGTTATAGATTGATCCAAGTTAGAAGTTTTGCTTATATTTGTTTAATTCAATTACATGTTTCTTCTCTTTTGAATTTTAATTCAATTCAATTATGTTCTTAATGCTTCTAATTGTGTGAGAACGAATTAGATGATTTGATGACATACAAGAAACCGAGAGGTGATTGTATGAAAAGCATCTTGAATTGAGTTCCCCAAATTGTGTATTGTGCATGATTTGTGTAGATAATTTAACAATCTCTCATGAGTACACTTAATTCATTCTTAATACTAATTTAATATATGCTTGAAGAAGATGGTTAGGTCAGTTTAAGGATAGTTTTAATGTCTACCCGAGAGGAAGTATTAAATAACTTAGGAAATTGTATCTTGAAATTGAGAATTGAAGAACAAGTATACGAATCGACTAAGGTAGTAAAAGGACTAAAAAGGTGAAATAATAAACCTTCGATCTCTCTCTTTGATTGATTACTTTATTTATTTTGTTTAAGCGTTACTTTCATATTAATTATTCTCTTTAATTATTTTTCTCAATTAAGATTAAGTAGTCTCAATTTGGGTAATCAAATTCAATCCCTGTGGGATGATACTGAGTCCTTTTGGATTCCTTTGTTACTTGAGTGATCTATGCACTTGCAAATATCTCACAAGAAGTTTTTGGTGCCATTGCCGGGGATTGAAATTTGATATCAATTCCAATTTATTTAGTCTTAATTTGAGATTTTTTTAATTGCATAATATTTCCTTCTTGTTTATGTTTCTTTTCTTTATTTGTATTTGTTCCTTATTTTTGTTTCAACCTATTTCCATTCTTTACTTAATTATTTTCCTTTTTGTCTTTTGAAACAATGGAAGCCAACCAAGGGGATGCAAATAGGTGCATTCTTGGAGATTATACAACATCTTCAATCAACGAATGCATTGGAAGCATTAGAAGACCTACTATTCATGCTAACAATTTTGAAATAAATCCTGCCATCATTTTATTGATTTAACAATCAATGCAGTTTAGTGGAGCACCTTCTGATGATCCAAAAGCACACTTAGAAAGTTTTCTAGAGATTTATGATACTTTCAAATATATTGGTGTTTCTGATGATACTGTTAGGATTGAGATTGTTTCTTATGGCTTAATTCTTTGCCATAAGGAACGATCACCACATGGGAGGGCTTAGCCCAAAAGTTTATACAAAAAATTTTCCCTCCCTCCAAAACTGTTAAAATGCGTAATGATATAATTCAATTTGTGTAGTTTGATGGTGAATCCTTATACGATGCTTGGGAAAGGTACAAGGAGTTGCTTAGAAAGTGTCCACATCATGGCCTCTCTACATGGTTTTAGGTATAAACTTTTTATAATGGGTTGAATGATAACTTGTGTTCTACCATTGATGTAGCTGCAGGTGAAGCCCTCACGAACAAGACCCAAGATGAAGCCTATGATTTGATAGAAGTAATGGCTTTTAACAATTATTAATGGCACTCTGAAAGATCTAGACCTAAGAAGGTTGCTAATTCTTGAACTTGCTTTCTCGAACTTGCTAAAAGATATAGCATCTTCGTCCTCGTCTTACTTAGTAGTTAAGTTTGCATCCTTTTGTTTCATCTTTAACTTTTTGGTCAAATTGTCAAACTTAGCAAAGTTTTTGTGATCAGAAAGGCTGAGGCAACGTTTTAGTGACCCTAATCACTCCTTAAAGCTTCAAGGTTTGAAAATATCTCTACTTTCTTCGTTCTTATCTTACTTAGTGGTTTAGCATGCTTCCTTTCAATCTATCTTCAACTTTATGGCCAAATGGTCAAACTTAGCAAAGTTGTTGTGATCCGAAAGGCTAGCCAATATTTGAATGACCCCAATCACTCTATAAACCTTTAAGATTTGATAATATCTCTAACTTCTTCGTTCTCGTCTAACTTAGACGTTAAGTTTACTTCCTTTTGATCTATATTTGACATTATGGTAAAATTTAACAAAGTTTTTATATTCTAAATGGTCTAGGCAATGTTTGAGACCCCAATCATTCCTTAAAACTTCAAGGTTTGAAAATATCTGTAGCTTCTTTGTTCTTGCCTTACTAAGTAGTTAAGTTTACTTCCTTTTGAAGTATCTATGACTTTATGGTCAAATGGTCAATCTATGTTAAACGACGTCGAAGTAGCTTGAGATATTCTCAATCCTTGAAGCTTTAAGGAATAATTGGGGGCCACTCGAACATTTCCTTGGCCATTCAACTCACGAAAACTTTGCTAAGTTTGACCATTTGTCTATAAGTCAAATTTATATCAAAAGGAAACAAACTTAATGTCAAAGTTAGACGATAACGAAGAAGCTAGAGATATTTTCAAACCTTTAAGCTTTAAAGAATGATTGGGCTCACTCAAACATTACCTAGTCCATTTGGATCACAAAAACTTTGCTAAGTTTGACCATTTGACCACAAAGTCAAATATATATGAAAAGGAAACAAACTTAGTGTCTAACTTTGACAGGAACGAAGAAGATAGAGATATTTGCAAACCTTCAAGCTTTAAAGAGTGATTGGGCTCCCTCAAACATTGCCTAGTCCATTTGGATCACAAAAACTTTGCTAAGTTTGGCCATTTGACCATAAAGTCAAAATATATATGAAAAGGAAACAAACTTAATGTCTAACTTAGACGAGAACGAAGAATATAGAGATATTTTCAAGCTTTCAAGCTTTAAAGAGTTATTGGGCTCACCAAACATTGCCTAATCCATTTGGATCACAAAAACTTTGTCAGGTTTGACCATTTGATTGTAAAGTCAAATATATATCAAAAGGTAACAAACATAACGTCCTTGTTAGATGAGAATGAAGAAGCTAGAAGATATTTTCTAACCAAGATGCTTTACGGAGTGATTGGGGTCACTCAAACATTACTTAGGCCATTCATATCATAAAAACTTTGCTAGGTTTGGCCATTTGATCATAAAGTAAAAGATAGATCAAAAGGAAGAAAACTTAACGTCTAAGTTAGACAAGAATAAAGAAGCTAAAGATAAAAACTTAGCTAAGTTTGACCATTTCACCATAAAGTCAAAAATAGATCACAAGGATGCAAGCTTGACCACTTTGTAAGATGAGAACGAAGAAGTTTGAGATATTTCAAACCTTGAGGCTTTAAGGAGTGATTTGGGGTCACTCAAATATTACCTAAGCCATTCATATGACAAAAAAACTTTGCTTAGGTTTGACCATTTGATCATAAGGTCAAAGATAGATCAAATGGAAGCAAACCTAACATCTTTGTTAGATGAGAACGATGAAGCCAGAGATATTTTCAAACCGTGAAGCTTTAAGGAGTGGTTGTGGTCAACCAAACAATGCCTAGGCCATTCGGATCACAAAAACTTTGCTAAGTTTGTTCCATTTGACCATAAAGTCAAAGATAGGTCAAAAGAAAGCAAACTTAACGTCTAAGTTTGACGAGAACAAAGGAGCCTGAGATATTTTCAAGCTATTCCTTTTGGATCACCAAAAACTTTGCTAAGTTTGACCATTTGATCATAACGTCAAAGATAGATCAAAACAAATCAAACTTAACATCTAAGTTAGACGAGAATGAAGAAGCTAGAGATATTTTGAAACCATGATACTTTAAGAAGTGATTGGGGTGGTTACTCAAATATTGCTTATGTTGTTCGGATCACAAAAACTTTGCGAAGTTTGACCATTTGACCATAAAGTCAAAAATTGATCAAAAGGAAGCAAGCTTGACCACTCTGCAAGAGGAGAACAAAAAAGCTTGAGATATTTTCAAACCTGAAGTTTTATGGAGTGATTGGCATCCCTCAAACATAGCTTAGGCCATTTATATTAGAAAAACTAAACTTTTGCTAAGTTTGACCATTTGACTATAAATTCAAAGATAGATCAAAAGAAAGCAAATTTAATATCTAAGTTAGACTAGAACGAAGCAGCTAGAGATATTTTCAAAATTGTCTTGCTTTAAAAAGTGATTGGGGTCACTCAAACATTTCAAGGCCATTCAGATCATAAAAAATTTACTAAGCTTGACCGTTTGATCATAAAGTCAAAGATAGATCAAAAGTAAGCAAACTTAACCTCTAAGTAAGATGAGAGCGAAGAAGATAGAGATATTTTCAAACTTTGAAATTTTAAGGAGTGTTTGGGGGTCACTCAAACATTGCCTAGACCATTCGGATCACAAAAACTTTTCTAAGTTTGACCATTTGACCATAGAGTCAAAGATAGATAAAAAAGAAGCATGCTTGACCACTATCTAAGACGAAAATGAAGAAGCTTAGAGATATTTTCAAACCTTGAAGCTTTGAGGAGTGATTAGGGTCACTCAGACATTACCTAGGCCCTTTAGATCATGTAAACTTTGTTAAGTTTGACCATTAGACCATAATGTCAGAGATAGTTCATATGGAAGCAAACTTAGCTTCTAAGTTAGAAAAGGATGAAGAATCCAAAGATATTTTAAAAACCTTGAAGCTTTACGGAGTGATTGGAGTCAGTCAAATGTTGCATAGGCCATTTGGATCAAAAAAAACTTTTCTAAGTTTGACTATTTGACCATAAAGTCAAAGATAGATCAAAAGGAAGTAAATCAAATGTCTATGTTAGACGAAAGCGAAGAAACTAGAGATATTTTCAAACCTGAAGCTTTAAGCAGAGATTGGGGTCACTCAAACATTGCCAAGGCCTTTCGGATCACAAAATCATTGCTTAGTTTGACCATTAGACCATAAAGTGAAAGATAGGTGAAAAGGAAGCAAGCTTAACCACTATGTAAGGCGAGAACAAAGAAGCTAGAGATATTTGAACCATAAAGTAAGCTTAAAGGAGTGATTAGAGTTGTATCACAAAAACTTTCCTAAGTTGGACTATTTGACCATAAAGTCAAAGATAGATTAAAGGGAAACAAACCTAACGTCTATGTTAGACGAGATCGAAGAAGCAAGAGATAATTTCAAACCATGAGGCTTTAAGGAGTATTTGGGGTCACCCAAGCATTGCCTAGGACATTCAGATCACAAAAACTTTAGTAAGTTTGACCATTTGACCATAAAGTCATAGATAGACTAAAGAGAAACAAACTTAATGTCTAGGTTAGACGAGAGCGAGGAAGCTTGAGATATTTTCAAACCTTGAAGCTTTAAGGAGTAATCAGGGTCACTCAAACAATGCCTAGGCCATTTTGATCACAATGACTTTGCTAAGTTTGACCATTTTCCCAAAAAGTCAAAGTTAGATCAAAAGGAAGCAACCTTAACATCTAAGTTAAACAAAGAATGAAGAAGCTGGAGATATTTTGAAACTTTGAAGCTTTAAAGAGTGATTGGGGCCACTCAAACATTCCCTAGGTCATTCGCATCACAAAAAATTTGCTAAGTTTAACCATTGGACCATAAGGACAAAGATAGATCAAAGGAAACAAACTTAACATCTAAGTTAGAGGAGAAGGGAAGAAGTTATAGTTTTTTTTCAAACCTTAATGCTTTAAGGAGCGATTGGGGTTACTTAAACATTCACTAAGCCATTCAGATCATAAAAACTTTGCTAAGTGTGACCATTTGATCATAAATTCAAAGATAGATTAAAAAAAAGCAAACTTAACATCTAAAGTTAGTTGAGTGCGAAGAAACTAGAGAAATCTTGAAACCAAGAAGCTTTATAGAGTAATTGGGGTCACGAAAACATTGCCCTGGCCATTCTGAACACAAAAACTCTGCTATGTTTGACCATTTGAACCATAAAGTCAAAGATAGATCAAAAGGAAATGAACTTAACGTCTAAGTTAGATGAGAAGCGAAGAAGCTAGAGATATTTTAAAACCTTGAAGCTTTAAGGAGTGATGGGGGTCTCTTAAACATTGCCTATGCATTTGGATCACAAAAACCTTGCAAAGTTTGACCATTTGACCAAAAAGACAAAGACAGATCAAAAGAAAGCAAACTTAACGTTCAAGTTAGACGAGAACGAAGAAGCTTGACATATTTTCAAAACCTTGAAGTTTTAAGGAGTGATTGGGTTCACTTAAACATTGCCTAGGCCATTCAGATCACAAAAACTTTGACAAGTTTGACCATTTGACCTAAAGTTTAAGATAGATTAAAAGGAAGCAAGCTTAACCACCAGAAGTAAGACGAGATAGATCAAAAGGAAACAAACTTAACGTCTCAATTAGACAAGAACAAAAAAGCTAAAGATATTTTCAAACCTTGAAGCTTTAAGGAATGATTAAGGTCACTCAAACAATGCCTACGCCATTCGGATCACAAAACTTTGTATGTTTGACCATTTTACCATAAAGTCAATGATTGATGAAAAGGAAGCAAACCTAATCTTCTAAGTTAGACGAAGCGAAGAAGTTAGAGATATTTTCAAACCATAAAGCTTTAAGGAGTATTTGGGGTCACTCAAGCATTACTTAGGCCATTCGAATCACAAAACTCTGCTAAGTTTGACCATTTGGCCATAAAGTCTAAGATAGATTATAAAAAAAGTTAGCTTTAGCCACTAAGTTAGATGAGAACGAAGAAGCCACAGACATTTTGAAACCATGAAGCTTTAAGGAGTGATTGGTGTCACTCAAATATTGCCTATGCCATTTGGATCACAAAGACTTGGCTAAGTTTGACCATTTTACCATAAAGTTAAAGTTAGATCAAAAGGAAAGCAACCTTAATGTCTAAGTTAAACAAGAGCGAAGAAGTTAGAGATATTTTTAAACCTTGGAGCTTTAAGGAGTGATTGGAGTCACTCAAACATTGCCAAGGCCTTTCAGATCACAAAATCATTGCTTAGTTTGACCATTTGGTCGTAAAGTGAAAGATAGATCAAAAGGAAGTAAGCTTAACAACTAAGTAAGACGAAAATGAAAAAGCTAGAGATATTTTGAAACCTTAAAGCTTTAAGGAGTAATTGGGGTTATAAAACATTGCCTAGGACATTCAGATCAAAAAGAAATTTGCTAAGTTTGACCATTTGACCTTAAAGTTAAAGATAGAAAAAGGGGAAGCAAGCTTAACCACTAAGTGAGATGAGAACGAAGAAAGTATAGATATTTTCAAATTTTGAAGCTTTAAGGAGTGATTAGGATTACTCAAACAATGCCTACACCATTCAGATCAAAAAACTTAGCTAAGTTTGACCATTTACACTTAAAGTCAAAGATAGATTAAAAGAAAGCAAACCTAATGTCTAAGTAGACGAGAACGAAGAAGTCAGAGATATTTTCAAACTTTGTAGCTTTAAGGAGTGATTGGGCTAACTTAAACATTGGCAAGGCCTTCCAGATCACAAAAACATTGCTTAGTTTGATCATTTGACCATAAAAATGAAAGATAGATCAAAAGAAAGCAAGCTTAACCACTGAGTTGGACGAGAGCAAAGAAGTTAGAGATATTTTCAAAGCTTGAAGCTTTAAAGAGTGATTGGGGTCACTCAAAACATCACCTAGGCTACTCGAATCACAAAAAGTTTGCTTAAGTTTGACCATTTCACCATAAAGTCCAAGATAGATCCAAAAGGAAGTAAACCTACTGTCTAAGTTAGACAATAACGAAGAAGCTAGAGATATTATCAAATCATGAAGCTTTAAGTAATGATTGGGGTCACTCAAACATCGCCTATACCATTTGAATCACAAAAACTTTGCTACATTAAGTAAGCCATTCAGATCGCAAAACTTAATGTCAATTTTATGGTCACTACAATGTTAAGTTTGCTTCTTTTTGATCTATCATTGACTTTATGGTCAAATGGTCAAACATAGCAAAGTTGTTGTGATCCGAATAGTCTAGGCAATATTTGAATCACCCCAGTAACTACTTATAGCTTCAAGGTTTGAAAATATCTCTAGCTTCTTCGTTCTTGTTTTACTAAGTGTTTAAACTTTTCTTCCTTTTGTTCTATCATTAACTATATGATTAATTGGTCAAATTTAGCAAAGTTTTTATGATCTGAATAGCCTAGGCAATGTTCGAATGACCCAAATAACTACTTAAAGCTTCAAGGTTTGAAAATATCTCTTACTTCTTCATTCTCGTCTTACTTAGCAATTAAGTTTGCTTCCTTTTTTTCTATCTTTCACTTTATCATCAAATGGACAAACTTAGCAAAGTTTTTGTGATCTAAAAGGCTTAGGCAATGTTTGAGTGAACCCAATCACTCCTTAAAGCTTAATGATTCGAAAAAATATCTTTAGCTTCTTCGTTCTCGTCTAACTTAGACATTATGTATGCTTCCTTTTGAACTATCTTTCACTTTATGGTCAAATGGTCAAATATAGCAAAGTTTTTGTGATCCAAATGGTCTAGCCAGTGTTTTGAGTGACCCCAATCACTCCTTTAAGGTTCAAGGTTTGAAAATACTTCTTGCTTCTTTGCCCTCGTCTTACTAGTTAGGTTAATTTTGCTTCATTTTAATCTATCATTGACTTTGTGGTCAAATGGTCAAACTTAACAAAGTTTTTGTGATCCGAATGTCCTAGGAAATTTTTGTGCGACCTCAATCACTCCCTAAAGCTTCAAGGTTTAAAAATATCTCTAACTTCTTTGTTCTTGTCTTACTTAGTGGTTAAGCTTGATTCCTCTTTCATCCATCTTTGATTTTATTGTCATATGGTCAAACTCAGCAATGTTTTTGTGATCCTAAAGGTCTAGGCAATGTTTGACTGATACAAATCACTCCTTAAAGCTTCAATGTTTTAAAATATCTCTAGCTTCTTTGTTCTTGTCTTACTTAGTGGTTATGCTTGCTTCCTTTTGATCTATTTTTCATTTTATGGTCAAATGGTCAAACTAAGCAATGTTTTTGTGATTCCGAATAGCCTATGCAATGTCTAAGTGACTTCAATCACTCTTTTAAAGCTGCATGGTTTGAAAATATCCCTACTTTCTTCGTGTCTGTCTAACTTAGACATCAAGTTCGCTTTATTTTGATCTATTTGACTTTTTGGTCAAATAGTCAAATTTAGCAAAGTTTTTGTGGTCCAAATGGCTTGAGAAATGTTTGGGATGGCCCCAATTACTACTTAAAGCATTCAAGGTTTGAAAGTATCTATAGTTTCTTCGTTCCAGTGTTACTTAGTGGTTAAGTTTGATTTCTTTCGATCTATCTTTGACTTTGCTATCAAATGGTCAAACTTAGCAAAGTTTTTGTGAATCCAAAAAGGCCTAGGCAAAGTATCAATGTTTGAGTGACACAAATCACTCCTTCAAGCTTCAATGTTTGAAAATATCTCTAGCTTCTTCGTTCTTGTCTTACTTAGTAGTTCAGCTTGCTTCCTTTTAATATATATTTGACCTTTTGGTCAAATGTTCAAACTTGACAAAGTTTTTGTGATTTGAAAGGCTTAGGCATTGTTTGAGTGACCCAAAATCACTCCTTAAATATTCAATGTTTTGGAAAATATCTCTAGCTTTCTTGGTTTCTCGCCTTAACTTAGACGTTAAGTTTGCTTCCTTTTGATCTATCTTTGACTTTATGTTCAGATAGTCAAACTTAGCAAAGATTTTGTGATCCAAATTGCCTAGGCAATGTTTGAAGTGGCCTCAATCACTCCTTAAAAGTTCAACATTTCAAAATATCTCTAGTTTCCCTATCCTCGTCTTACTTAGGGGTTAAGCTTACTACATTTTGATCTGTCTTTAATTTTATGGTCAAATGGTCAAACTTAGCAAAGCTTTTTTAATCCAAAAGGCCTAGGCAATGTTTAAGTGACCCCAATCACTCCTTAAAGCTTCAAGATTTAAAAATATCTCTGACCTCTTTGTTCTCGTCTAACTTAGATGTTAAGTTTGCTTCCTTTTGATCTGTGTTTGATTTTATGGTCAAATGGTCAAACTTAGCAAAGTTTTTATGAACCAAATGGCCTAGGCAAAGTTTGAGTGACCCCAATCACTCCTTAAAAGCTTCATGGTTTGAAAATATCTCTAGCATCTTCGTTCTCATCTTACTTAGTGGTTAAGTTTACTTCATTTTGGTCTGTCTTTGACTTGATGGTCAAATAGTCAAACTTAAAGGTTTTCGGATCCGAATGGTCTAGGCAATGTTTGAGTGACCCCAATCACTACTTAAAGCTTCAAGGTTTGAAAATATCTTTAGCTTCCTCCTTCTGATTTAGCTTAGATGTTGAGTTTGTTTCATTTTGATCTAACTTTGACTTTATGGTCAAATAGGCAAACATAACAAAGTTTTTATGATCTAAAAGGCCTACACAACATTTGAGTGACTCAATTACTCCTTAAAGCTTCAAAGTTTGAAAATGTCTATAGCTTCATCCTTCTCGGCTAACTTAGATGTTAAGTTTGCTTCCTTTAGATCTATCTTTACCTTTATGGTCAAATGGTCAAACTTAACAAAGTTTTTATGACTTGAAAGGCCTAGGCAACGTTTAAGTGAACTCAATCACTCCTTAAAGCTCAAGGTTTTAAAATATCTCTAGTTTTTTTCATTCTCGTCTTACTTTGATGTTAAGTTTGTTTCCTTTTGATTTATCTTTGACGTTATGGTCAAATGGTCGAACTTAGTAAAGTTTTTGTGATCCAAATTGCCTATGCAATGTTTGAGTGACCCTAATCACTCCTTAAAGCTTCAAGGTTTGAAAGTATCTTTAGCTTCTTTGTTTTTGTCTGACTTAGACGTTAGGTTTGCTTCCTTCTGATCTATCTTTAAGTTTTATAGTCCAATGGTCAAACATAGCAAAGTTTTTGTGATCCAAATGGTCTAGACAATGTTTAAGTGATCCCAATCAGTCCTTAAAGCTTCAAGGTTTGAAAGATCTCAAGCTTCTTTGTTCTCATCTTACATAGTAGTTAAGCTTATTTCCTTTTGATCTATCTTTCACTTTATTGCATCAAATAGTCAAACTTAGTAAAGTTTTTGTGATTCTAAATGGTCTTGGCAAAGTTTGAGTAACCTAATCACTACTTAAAGCATCAAGGATTGAAAATTTCTCTAGCTTCTTCGTTTTCGACATACTCAGTGGCAAAGTTTGCTTCCTTTTGATCTATCTTTGACTTTGTGGTCAAATGGTCACACTCCAAAACTTTTTGTCATCCGAAAGTCCTAGGTAATGTTTAAGTGACCCCAAACACTCCTTAAAGCTTCGAGGTTTTAAAATATGTCTAGCCTCTTCGTTCTCGTCTACCTTAAAGACATTAGGTTTGCTTCCATTGGATCTATCTTTGTCTTTATGTTCAAATAGTCACAGGTAGCAAAGCTTTTGTGATCTGAATGGTTTAGTAAATGCTTGTGTGAGTGATTAAGGTTACTCAAAGATTGCATAGGCCATTTAGATCACAAAAACATTGCTAAGTTTGACAATTTGACCATAAAGTCAAAGATAGATCAAAAGGAAGCATACTTAACATTTCAGTTAGACGAGAACGAAGAAGCTTGAGATATTTTTAAACCTTGAAGCCTTAAGGATTGATTGGGGTCAGTCAAACTTTGCCTAGGCCTTTTGGATCATAAAAACTTAGTTAAGTTTGACCATTTGACCATAAAGTCAAAGATAGATAAAAAAGAAGCAAACTTAACGTTAAAGTTTGACGAGAAGGACGAAGCTAGAGATATTTTCAAGCCTGAAGCTTTAAGGAGTGATTGGGGTCACTCAAACATTGCCAAGACCATTTAGATTGTAAAAACTTTGCTAAGTTTGATCAAAATGAATCAAACTTAGCCACAAAGTTAGATAAGAACAAAAAACCCAGAGATATTTTCAAACCTTGAAGTTTTAAAGCTTCATGGTAGGAAAATATCTCTACCTTCTTCTTTCTCGTCTATCTTTGACTTTGTGGTCAAATTGTCAAAATTATCAAAGCTTTTATGATCCGAAAGGCCTAGGCAATGTTCAAGTGACTCCAATCACTCCTTAAAGCTTGAATGTCTAAAAATATCCCTAACTTCCTCCCTCTTGTGTAACTTAAATGTTAAGTTTGCTTTCTTTTGATCTATCTTTCACTTTATGGTGAAAAAGTCAAACTTATCAAAAATTTTTGTGATTTGAATGGCCTAGGCAATGTTTGTTAGACCCCAATCACTCCTTTTCTTTTCATATATATATTTGACTTTGGCCAAATGGTCAAACTTAAGCAAATTTTTTGTGATCCAAATGGCCTACGCAATGTTCGAGTGACCTCAATCACTTCTTAAAGCTTCAAGGTTTGAAAATATCTCTACCTTCTTCGTTCTCAACTAACTTATACGTTAAGTTTGCATTATTTTGATCTATCTTTGATTTTATAGTCAAATGGTCAAACTTAGCAAAGTTTTTGCGATTTGAAATGTGCAGGCAATGTTTGAGTAGCCCTAATCACTTTTTAAAGCTTTAAGGTTTGAAAATATCTGTAGCTTCTTTGCTCTCGTCTTACTTAGTTGTCAAGTTTTTTTTCTTTTTGTCTATCTTTGACTTTACGATCAAATGGTCAAACATAGCAAAGTTTTTGCGATCCGAATGGCCTAGGCAATGTATGAGTGACCCTAATCACTCTTTAAAGCTTCAAGGTTTGAAAACATCTCTAGCTTTCTTCATTCCTGTCTAACTTAGTAGTTAAGCTTGCTTCCTTTTAACCTATCTTTGACTTTATGGTCAAATGGTCAAACTTAGCAAAGTATTTGTGATTTGAAAGGCCTAAGAAATGTTTGAATGACCCCAGTCATTCCTTAAAGCTTTAAGATTTGAAAATATCTCTAGCTTCTTCGTTCTCATCTAACTTAGACGTTAAGTTTGGTTTCTTTTGATCTATCTTTGACTTTATGGTCAATTAGTCAAACTTAACAGAGTTTTTATGATCCGATAGGCCTAGAGAATGTTTGAGTGACCCCAATCATTCCTTAAAATTTCAAGGTTTGAAAATATCTCTAGTTTCTTCGTTCTCATCTCACTCTGTGGTTACGGTTGCTTCCTTTTGATATATCATACACTTTATGGCCAAATGGTCAAACTTAGCAAAGTTCTTGTGATCCAATAGGCCTTGGCAATGATTGAGTGACCCTAATCACTCCTTAAGGCATCAACATTTGAAAATATCTCTAGTTTCTTCGTTCTCATCTAACTTAGACGTTAAGTGTGCTTCCATTCTATCTATCTTTGACTTTATGGTCAAGTGGCCAAACTTAGCAATGTTTTTGTGATCCGAAAGGCCTAGGCAATGTTTGAGTGGCCCCAATCACTCCTTAAAGACTTCAAAATTTGAAAATATCTCCAGTTTCTTGATTCTCGTCTTACTTAGTGGTTAAGTTTGCTTCATTTTGTTCTATCTTTGACTTTATGGTCAAATGGGCAAACTTTGCAAAGTTTTTGTGATCCGAAAGGCCTAGGCAATATTTAAGTGACTCCTAATCACTCCTTAAAGCTTCAAGGTTTGAAAATATCTCTAGCTTCTTCGTTTTCATCTAACTTCGATGTTAAGTTTGCTTCCTTTAGATCTATCTTTGTCTTTGTGTTCAAATGGTCAAACTTAGCAAAGTTATTGTCATTCGAATGGCCTATGTAATGTTTGGGTGACGCCAATCATTCCTTAAAGCTTCATAGTTTGAAACTATCTCTAACTTCTTCGTTCTTGTCTTACTTTGCGGTTAATCTTGCTTCCTTTTGATATACCTTTGACTTTATGGTCAAATGGTCAAATTTAGCAAAGTTTTTGTAAACTGAAGGGCCTAGGCCTAATCACTCCTTAAAACTTCAAGGTTTGAAAATATCTCTAGGTTCTTCATTCTCGTTTTACTTTGTGATTAAGGTTGTTTCCTTTTCATCTATCTTTGACTTTACAGTCAAATGGTCATACTTCGTAAAGTTTTTGTGTTCTGAAAGGTCTAAGCAACATTCGAGAGACCCTAATCACCCCTTAGAGCATCATGGTTTGAAAATATCCCTAGCTTTTTTATTTTTTCATTTTACTTAGAAGTTAAGTTTGCTTCCTTTTGATCTATCTTTGATGTTATGGTCAAATGGTCAAACTTAGCAAAGTTATTATGATCTGAATGGTCTAAGCAATGTTTGAGTGACCTCAGTCACCCCTTAAAGCAATCAACGTTTGGAAAATGTCCCTACTTTCTTTGATTGTATCTTACTTAGTGGTTAAGGTTACTTTTTTTTGTTTTGATCTTCGACTTTCATGATCAAATCACCAGACATAGCAAAGTTTTTCCGATCCGAAAAGCCAAAGCAATGTTTGAGTGACCCTAATCACTTCTCAAAGCATCAAGGTTTGAGAATATCTCTAACTTCTTCAGTCTCATCTAACTCAGAAATTTTTTATGATCCGAAAGGTTTAGGTAATGTTTGAGTGAACCCAATCACTCCTTAAAGCTTCAAGGTTTGAAAAGATCCCTAGCTTCTTCGTTCTTATCTTACCTAGGGGTTAAGCTTGCTTCCTTTTAATCTATCTTTGACTTTGTGGTTAAATGGTCAAACTTAGCAAAGTTTTTGCAATCCGAAAGGCTTAGAAAATGTTTGAGTGACCCCAATAACTCGTTAAAGCTTCAAGGTTTGAAATATCTCTAACTTTTTCGTTGTCAGCTAAGTTAGATGTTAAGTTTGGTTCTATTTGAATATCTTTGACATGGTCAAACTTAGAAAAGCTTTTGTGATTTGAATGGTCTAGCCAATTTTTGAGTGACCCCAATCACTCCTTAAAGCTTCAAGGTTTGAAAATATCTCCAGCTTCTCTGTTCTCATCTTACTTAGTGCTGAAGGCCTAGCCAATTTTGATCTATCTCCAGCTTCTCTGTTCTCCTCAAGTTTTTGTGATCTAAAAGGCCTAGACAATATTTCAATGACTCCAATCACGCTTTAAAGCTTCAAAATTTTTAAACATCTATAGCCTCTTTCTTCTCATCTATCTTGGACGTTAAGTTTGCTTTTTTAGATCTATCTTTGAACTTTATGGTCAAATGGTCAAACTTAGCAAAGTGTTTGTGATTTGAAAGTCCTAGGCAATGTTTGAGTGACCCTAATCGCTCTTTAAAACTTCAAAGGTTTGAAAATATCTCTAGCATCTTCTTTCTCATTTTACCATAGGCATTAAGTTTGCTTTGACTTAGAAGTTAAGTTTGCTTCTTTTTATCTATCTTTGACTTTGTGGTCAAACTGTCAAACATAGTAAAGTTTTTGTCACCCATATGGCCTATGCAATGTTTGAGAGATCCCAATCACTTCCGAAAACTTCAAGGTTTGAAAATATCTCTAGGTTTCTCGTTCTTGTCTAACTTAGACATAAAGTTTGCTTTATTTTAATTTATCTTTGACTTTATTGTCAAATGGACAAACTTTGCAAAATTTTTATGATCTGAAAGTCCTAGACAATGTTTGAGAGACTACACTCACTCCTTAAAGCTTCAAAGTTTGAAAATGTCTCTAGTTTCTTCGTTCTTTTCTTACTTAATGGTTTAGCTTGCTTCCATTTGATTTATCTTGGACTTTATGGTCAAATGAATAAACTAAGAAAAGTTTGATGATCCGAAAGGCCGAGGAAATATTTGGACGACCGTAATCACTCCTTAAAGCTTCACGGTTTCAAAATATCTTTAGCTTTTTCGTTCTCGTCTTACTTAGTGGTAAAGCTTTTTTCGTTTTGATCTATCTTTGACTTTATGGTCAATTGGTCAAACTTAGCAAAGTGTTTGTAATCCGAAATACCTAGACAATGTTTGAGTGACACCAATCACTCCTAAAGATTCATACCTTGAAAATATTTCTAGCTTCTTTGTTCTCATCTAACTTAGACGTTAAGTATGCTTTCTTTTAATCTATCTTTGACTTTATGGTCAAATGGCTAAACTTAGCAATGTTTTTATCATCCGAATTAGCTAGGCAATGATTGAGTGACCCGAATCACTTCTTAAAACTTCAAGGTTTGAACATATATCTAGCTTCTTCGTTCTCGTCTTACTTAGTAGTTAAGCTTGCTTCGTTTTGATCTATTTTTGACTTTATGGTCAATCGGTCAAACTTAGCGAAAGTGTTTGTATTCTGAAAGGCCTAGGTAATGTTTGATGGCCCAGTCACTCCTTAAAGCATCAAGATTTGAAAATATCCCTACCTTCTTCGTTCTCATCTAACTTAGACATTAAGTTTGCTTCCCTTTGATTTATTTTTGACTTTGTGGTCAAATGGTCAAACTTAGCAAAGTTGTTGTGATCCGAATCGCTTAGGAATGTTTGATTGACCCCAATCACTCCTTAAACCATCAAAGTTTGAAAATATCTGTTGCTTCTTCGTTCTCATCTAACTTAGACGTTAAGTTCGCTTTCTTTTTATCTATCTTTGACTTTATGGTCAAGGGGCCAAACTTAGCAAAGTTTTTGTGATCCAAATGGCCCAAGAAATGTTTGTGTAACCCCAATCACTCCTTAAAGCTTCAGGGTTTGAACATATCTCTAGCTTCTTCGTTTTCATCTTATTTTGTGGTTTAGCTTGCTTCGATTTGATCTATATTTGAGTTTATGATCAAATGGTCAAACTTAGAAAAGCTTTTGTGATCCAAAATGCCTAGAAAATGTTTGAGTGACACAAATCACTCCTTAAATATTCATACTTTGAAAAGATCTCTAACTTCTTTGTTCTCGTCTAACTTAGTCGTTAAGTATGCTTCCTTCGAATTTATCTTTGACTTCATGGTCAAATGGTCAAATTTAGCGAAGTTTTTATCATCCGAATGGGCTAGGCAGTGGCTGAGTGACCCTAATCACTTCTTAAAGCTTCAAGGTTTGAGCACATCTCTAGCTTCTTCCTCTCGTCTAACTCAGGCGTTAAGTTTGCTTCCTTTTGATCTACTTTGACCTTATGATCAAACGGTCAAACATTGCAAAGTTTTTGTGTTCCAAATGGTCTAGGAAATGTTTGAGTAACCCCAATCACTCCTTAAAGCTTCAAGGTTTGAAAATATCTCTAGCTTCTTTCTTCTTGTCTTACTTAGTGGTTAGGCTTATTTCCATTTGATCTCTCTTTGACTTTATGGTCAAACAGTCAAACTTAACAAAGTATTTATGATCCAAAGTCCTAGGCAATGTTTGAATGACCCCAATCAATCTTTAAAGCTTTAAGTTTTGAAATTATCTCTTATATCTTCGTTGTTGTCTTACTTAGTGGTTTGGCTTGCTTCTTTTTGATTTGTCTTTGACTTTATGGTTAAATAGACTTAGCGAAGTTTTTATGATCCGAAAGGCCTTGAAAATGTTTGAGTGACCCCAATCACTCCTTAAAGCTTCAATGTTTGAAAATATATCTAGCTTTTTCATTCTCGTCTAACTTAGATGTTAAATTTGCTTCTTTTTGATCTATCTTTGACATTATAGTCAAATGGTCAAATGTAGCAAAGTTTTTTTGATTCTAATGGCCTAGGAAATACTTGAGTGACCACAATCACTCCTTAAAGCTTTAAGGTTTGAAAATTTCTCTAACTTCTTCGCTCTCGTCTAACTTATTGGTTAATCATGCTTCGTTTTGATCTATCTTTGACTTTATGACCAAATGGTCAAACTTAGCAAAGTGTTTGTGTTCCGAAAGGCCTAGGCAATGTTTGAGTGGCCCCAATCACTCCTTAAAGCATCACAGGATTGAAAATATCTCTAGCATCTTCTTTCTCATGTAACATAGACGTTAAGTTTGCTTTATTTTGATCTATCTTTGACTTTGTCATCAAACAGACAAACTTAGTAAAGTTGTTGTGAACCAAATAGCCTATGCAATGGTTTAGTGATCCCAATCACTTTTTAAAGCTTTGAGGTTTGAAAATATCTGAAGCTTTCTCGTTTAACTTCGACGTGAAGTTTGCATCATTTTGATATATCTTTGACTTTATGAACAAAAATAGGTCCAACACAGCAAAGTTTTTGTGATCCTAGTGGTCTAGGCAATGTTTAAGTGACCTCCTTAGTGCTTCAAGTTTTGAAAATATCTTCTAACTTCTTCATTCTCATCTTAGTTTTGGCTAAGCATGTTTTGTTTTGATCTATCTTTGACTTTGTGGTCAAATGGTCAAACTTAGAAAAGTTTTTGTGTTCCAAAAGACCTAGGCAATGTTTGAGTAACCTAGTCACTCCTTAAAATTTCAAGGTTTGAAAATATCTTAAGCATCTTCTTTCTCGTCTAACATAGACGTTAAGTTTGCTTCATTTTGATCTATCTTTGACTTTGCGTTCAAATGATCAAACTTAGCAAAGTTTTTGAGATCCAAAAGTCTTAGGGGATGTTTGAATGACCGCAACAACTCCTTAAAGCTTTAATGTTTGAAAATATTTCTAGTTTCTTCGTTCTTGTCTTATTTAATGGTTTAGCTTGCTTCCATTTAATCTATCTTTGACTTTAAGATCAAATGGACAAACTAAGCAATATTTTACGATCCGAAAGGCCTAGGCAATGTTTAAGTGACCACAATGACTCCTTAAAGCTTCAAGGTTTGAAAACATTTCTAGCTTCTTCATTCTGATCTTACTTAGCGGTTAAGCTTGCATTCATTTTGATCTATCTTTGACTTGATGGTCAATCAGTCAAACTTCGGAAAGTATTTGTGTTCTGAAAGGCCTAGGCAATGTTTGAGTGACCCCAATCACTCCTTAAAGCTTCAAGGACAGAAAAATATCTTTAGCATCTTCCTTCTCATCTAACATTGACGTTAAGTTTACTTTATTTTGATTTATCTTTGACTTTGTGTTCAAATGGTCAAACTTAGGAAAGTTTTGTAATGCGAAAGTCTTAGAGAATGTTTGAGTGACTCCAATCACTCCTTAAAGCTTTAAGGTATGAAAATATCTTTAGCAACTTCTTTCTCGTCTAACATTGACATTAAGTTTGCTTCATTTTGATCTATCTTTGACTTTATTGTCAAATCGTCAAACTTAACAAAGGTTTTTGTGATTCGAATGGTCTAGGCAATCTTTAAGTGACCTCAATCACTTCCTTAAAGTATCAACCTTTGATAATATCTCTAGCTTCTTTGTTCTGGTCTAACTTAGACATTAAGTTTGCTTCGTTTAGAACTGTCCTTGACTTTATTGTCAAATGGTCAAACTTAGCTTAAGTTTTTGTGATCTGAAGTCTTAGAGAATGTTTGAGTGACCTCAATCACTCCTTAAAGTTTCAAAGGTTTGAGAATAGCTCTAGTTTCTTCGTTCTCGTCTAACGTTGACATTAAGTTTGATTCATTTTGATCCACCTTTGAGCGTATGGTAAATGGTCAAAGTTTACAAAGTTTTCAGGATAAGAATGGCCTATGCATTGGTTGAGTTACCCCAATCCCTCGTTAGAGTTTCAGGGTTTGAAAATATCTCTAGCCTCTTCATTTCTCGTCTAACTTATATATTAAGCTTTGCTTCCTTTTGATCTACCTTTGTCTTTATGGTCAAATGGTCAAACTTAGCAAAATTTTGTGCGCCGAATAGCCTAGTCAATGTTTGAGTGACCCCAATGACTCCACAAAAGCTTCAAGGTTTGAAAATATTTCTAGCTTTTTCGTTCTCGTCTCATTTAGGGGTTAAGCTTACTTCCTTTTGATCTACCTTTGAGTTTGTGGTCAAATGGTCAAGCTTAGCAAAGGTTTTGTACTCTGAAAGGCCTAGGAAATGATTGAGTGACCCCAATCACTGCATAAAGCTTCATGGTTTGAAAATATCTCCAGCTTCCTCCTTCTTGATAAATTTAGATGTCAAGTTTGCTTCCTTATTATCTATATTTGACTTTATGGTTAAATGGTCAAACTAAGCGAAGCATTTGTGATCTGAATGGCCTAGGCAATGTATGAATGAGTCTAATCACTCCTTAATGCTACAAGGTTTCAAAAATATCTCAAGTTTCTTCGTTCTTGTCTTACTTAGTGGTTAAGCTTTCTTCCTTTTCATCTATCTTTGATTTCAGGGTCAGATGGCCAACCTTAGCAATGTTTTTGTGATCCGAAAAGCCTAGTCAAAGTTTAAGTGACCGTAATCACTCCTTGAAGCTTCAGGGCTTGTAAATATCTCCAGCTCCCTCTTACTCGTCTAACTTAGACTATTAAGTTTGCTTCCTTTTGATCTATCTTTGACTTTATGGCCAAATGGCTAAACTTTGCAAAGCTTTCATGATCCGAAGGCCAAGGCCTTCGTTCTTGTCTTACTTGGTGGCTAAGTTTGTTTCCTTTTCTTTTATCTTTGACTTTGTGATCAAATGGTCAAACTTAATAAAGTTTTTGTAATTCGAATGGTCCTTAGCAATGTTTGAGTGATTCCAAGCACTTCTTCAAACTTCAAGGTGTGAAAATATCTCTAGTTTCATTGTTCTCGTCTTTCTAAGTGGTTAAGCCTACTTCCTTTTGATCTATCCTTGACTTTATGGTCAAATGATCAAACTTAGCAGTGTTTTTGTGATCCGAAAGGCTTAGGTAAAGTTTGAGTGACCCCAATCACTCCTTAAAGTTTTAGGGTTTTGAAAATATCTCTAGCTTTATCCTTTTCACCTAACTTAGACCTTAAGTCTGCTATCTTTGGTCTTGTCTTTACTTAGGGGTTTAAGTTTGCTTTCTTTTGTTATATCTTTGTCTTTATGTTCAAATGGTCAAAACTTAGCAAAGTTTTTACGATTTGAAAGGCTCAAGTAATGTTTGAGTGACTCTAATCGCACTTTAAAGCATCATGATTTGAAAATATCTTTAGCTTCTTCATTCTCGTCTAACTTACACGTTTAGTTTGCTTCCTTTTGATGTCTCTTTGACTTATGGTTGAATGGTCAAACTAGCAAAGTTTGTGTGTATCGAAAGGCCTAGGCAATATTTGAGTTACACCAATCACTCTTTAAAGCTTCAAAGTTTGAAAATATCTCTAACGTCTTTGTTCTCATCTTGCTTAGTTGTTACGTTTGTTTTCTTTGATCTATCTTTGACTTCACAGTCAAATGGTCAAACTTACTGAAGTTTTTATGATCCAAAAGACCTAAGGAATATTTAGGTGACTCTAATCACTCCTTAAACTTTCAAGGTTTTAAAATATATCTAGCTTCTTGGTTCTAGTCTAATTGAGACGTTAAGTTTACCTCCTTTTGATCAATCTTTGACTTTATGGTCAAATGGTCCCCTTTAACAAAGTTTTTGTTATTCGAGTGACCAAGTCAATATCTAAGGGTCTCCAATCACTCCTTAAAACTTCAAGGTTTCAAAATGTCCCTAGTTTCTTTGTTCTCGTCTCATTTAGTGGTTAAGCTTACTTCCTTTCGATCTACCTTTGAGTTTGTGGTCAAATGGTCAAGCTTAGCAAAGGTTTTGCACTCCGAAAGGCCTAGGAAATGATTGAGTGACCCCAATCACTGCATAAAGCTTTATGGTTTGAAAATATCTCCAGCTTCCTCCTTCTTGATAAATTTAGGTGTCAAGTTTGCTTCCTTATGATCTATCTTTAACTTTATGGTTAAATGGTCAAACTAAGCGAAGCATTTGTGATCTGAATGGCCTAGGCAATGTATGAATGAGTCTAATCACTCCTTAATGCTTCAAGGTTTAAAAATATCTCAAGTTTCTTCGTTCTCGTCTTACTTAGTGGTTAAGCTTGCTTCCTTTTCATCTATCTTTGATTTTATGGTCAGATGGCCAACCTTAGCAATGTTTTTGTGATCCGAAAAGCCTAGTCAAAGTTTAAGTGACCGTAATCACTCCTTGAAGCTTCAGGGCTTGTAAATATCTCTAGCTCCCTCTTACTCGTCTAACATAGACTTTAAGTTTGCTTCCTTTTGATCCATCTTTGACTTTATGGTCAAATGGCTAAACTTTGCAAAGCTTTCATGATCCGAATGCCAAGGCCTTCGTTCGTGTCTTACTTGGTGGCTAAGTTTGTTTCCTTTTCTTTTATCTTTGACTTTGTGGTCAAATGGTCAAACTTAATAAAGTTTTTGTAATCTGAATGGCCTTAGCAATGTTTGAGTGATCCCAAGCACTTCTTCAAACTTCAAGGTGTGAAAATATCTCTAGTTTCATCGTTCTCGTCTTTCTAAGTGGTTAAGTCTACTGCCTTTTGATCTATCCTTGACTTTATGGTCAAATGATCAAACTTAGTAATGTTTTTGTGATCCGATAGGCCTAGGCAAAGTTTGAGTGACCCCAATCACTCCTTAAAGTTTTAGGGTTTGAAAATATCTCTAGCTTTCTCCTTCTCACCTAACTTAGACCTTAAGTTTGCTTTCTTTGGTCTTGTCTTACTTAGCAGTTTAAGTTTGCTTTCTTTTGTTCTATCTTTGTCTTTATGTTCAAATGGTCAAAACTTAGCAAAGTTTTTGCGATCTGAAAGGCTCAAGAAATGTTTGAGTGACTCTAATCGCTCCTTAAAGCGTCATGATTTGAAAATATCTTTAGCTTCTTCATTCCCGTCTAACTTACACGTTTAGTTTGCTTCCTTTTGATGTCTCTTTGACTTATGGTTGAATGGTCAAACTAGCGAAGTTTGTGTGTATCAAAAGGCCTAGGCAATATTTGAGTGACACCAATCACTCTTTAAAGCTTCAAAGTTTGAAAATATCTCTAACGTCTTTGTTCTCATCTTGCTTAGTTGTTACGTTTGCTTTCTTTGATCTATCTTTGACTTCACAGTCAAATGGTCAAACTTACTAAAGTTTTTATGATCCAAAAGACCTAAGGAATATTTAGGTGACCCTAATCACTCCTTAAACCTTGAAGGTTTTAAAAATATCTCTAGCTTCTTGGTTCTCGTCTAACTGAGACGTTAAGTTTCCCTCCTTTTGATTAATCTTTGACTTTATGGTCAAATGGTCCGCTTTAACAAAGTTTTTTTTATTCGAGTGACCAAGTCAATATCTAAGGGTCTCTAATCACTCCTTAAAACTTCAAAGTTTCAAAATGTCCCTAGTTTCTTTTTGTTCTCGTCTCATTTAGTGGTTAAGCTTACTTCCTTTTGATCTACCTTTGAGTTTGTGGTCAAATGGTCAAGCTTAGCAAAGGTTTTTGTACTCCGAAAGGCCTAGGAAATATGATTGAGTGACCCCAATCACTGCATAAAGCTTCATGGTTTGAACATATCTCTAGCCTCTTCGTTCTTATCTTACTTAGGGTTAAGGTTGCTACATTTTGTTCTATCTTTGACTTTGTGGTCAAGTGGCAAACACAATGAAAGTTTTGTGATCCGAAAGGCCTAGGCAATGTTTAAGTGACCCCAATTGCTCCTTAAACATCAAGGTTTAAAAATATCTCTAGTGTCTTTGTTCTCATCTAACTTAGATGTTAAGTTTGCTTTTTTTTTTTTAATCTATCTTTGACTTCATGGTCAAATGATTAAACTTACCAAATTTTTTGTGGTCCAAAAGGCTAAGGCAATGTTTGAGTGACCCCAATCACTCCATAAAGCTTCTAGATTTGAAAATACCTCTAGCTTCTCCATTCACATCTTACTTAGTGGTTAAGCTTGCTTTCTTTTGATCTATCTTTGATTTTATGGTCAAATAGTCAAACTTGCCAAAGTTTTTGTCATCCAAAAAGCCTAGGAAATATTTGAGAGACCCCAATCACGCCTTGAAGATTCAAGGTTTGAAAATATCTATAGCTTCCTCCGTCTCGCCTAACTTGGTCGTTAAGTTTACTTTCTTTTTCTTTATCTTTGACTTTATAGTCAAATCGTCAAACTTGGCTTTGCGATCCGAAAGCCCTAGGCAACGTTTGAGCGAATCCAATCACTCCTTAAAGCTTCAAGGTTTGAAAATATCACTAGCTTCTTCCTTTTGATCTGTCTATAACTTTATGGTCAAATGGTCAAACTTATTAATGTTTTGGTGATCCGAATGGTCTAGGCATTGTTTGAGTGACCCCAATCACCCCTTAAGGCTTCAAGGTTACAAAATATCTCTAACATGTTCATTCTCATCTTACTTAGTGGCTAAGTTTGCTTCATTTTGATATATATTTTGAGTTTATGGTCAAATAGGTTAAATTTAGCAAAGTTTTTATGATCCGAAAGGGCTAAGCAATATTTGAGTAACACTAATCACTCCTTAAAGTTTCATAGTTTGAAACTATCTCTAGTTTCTTCGATCTTATCTTACTAAGTGGATTAGTGTGCTTCCTTTTGATCTGTGTTTGACTTTATGGTCAAACGGTGAAACTTAGCAAAGCTTTTGTGAACCAAAAGGCCTAGGCAATGTTTGAGTGACCCTAATCACTCCTTAAAGCTTCAAGGTTTGAAAAATATCTCTAGCTTCTTTGTTCTCGTCTAACTTACACGTTTAGTTTGTTTCCTTTTGTTTTGTATTTGACTTTATTGTCAAATGGTCAAATTTAGCAAAGTTTTGGCGATTTGAAAGGCCTAGGCAATGTTTGAGTGATTACAATCACACCTTAAAGCATGAAGGTTTGAAAAAATCTCTAACTTCCTCCTTCTCGTCTAACTTATATGGTAATTGTGCTTCCTTTTTATCTATGTTTGACTTTATGGTAAATGGTTAAGCTTAGCAAATTTTTTATGATTTGAAAGGCTTAGGCAATGTTTGAGTGACCTAATCACTCCGTAAAGCTTCAAAGTTTTAAAATATCTCTAGCTTCTATGTCCTCATCTAACATAGACATTAAGTTTGCTTCTTTTTGATCTATCTTTGACTTTATCATCAAATGGTCAAACTTAGCAAAGTTTTTGCGATCTGAAAGGCCTATCATTGTTTGAGTGACCCCAATCACTCCTTGAAGCTTCAAGGTTTGAAAATATCTCTAGCTTCCTCCTTCTCGTCTAACTTGGACCTAAAGTTTGCTTCCCTTTAATCTATCTTTGACTTTATGGTCACATGATCAAACTTAGCAAATTTTTTCTGATCCGAAAGGCCTAGCTAGTGTTTTAGTGATCCTAATCACTCCTTAAAGCTTCACGGTTTGAAAATATCTTTAGTTTCTTTGTTCTTGTCATACTTAGTGGTTAAGTCTGCTTGCTTTTGTTCTATCTTATACTTTATGGCCAAATGGTCGAACTTAGCAAAATTTTTGTGATCGAAAAGGCCTAGGCAATGTTTGAGTGACCCTTATCACTCCTTAAAGCTTTAAGGTTAGAAAATATCTTTGACTTCTTCGTTCTCGTTCAAACTTAGATGTTAAGTTTGTTTCCTATTGATCTATCTCTGAGTTTATTGTCAAATGATCAAACATAGCAAAGTTTTTATGATCTGAAAGGCCCTTGGCAATGTATGAGTGAGCCCAATCACTCCTCAAAGCTCATGGTTTGAAAATATCTTTAGCTTCTTTGTTCTCATCTTACTTTGTGGTTAAGCTTGCTTCCTTTTAATTTATCTTTGACTTTAGGGTCAAATGGTCAAACTTAGCACAGTTTCTGTCATCCGAAAGCCCTAGGCAATGTTTGAGTAACCTCAATCACTCCTTAAAGATTCAGGGTTTAGAAATATCTCTAGCTTCCTCTTTCTTGTCAAACTTTGACCACAAGTTTAGTTCGTTTTGTTCTATCTTTGACTTTATGGTCAAACTTAGCAAAGATTTTGTGATCCAAAAGACTTAGGCAATGTTTCAGTGACCCCAATCACTCCTTAAAGCTTCAAGTTTGAAAACATCACTAGTTTCTCTATTCTCTCGGCTTACTCAGTGGTTAAACCTACTTCCTTTTAATCTATCTTTTAGATTCTGGTCAAGTGGTCAAACATAGCAAAGTTTTTGTGATCCAAAAGGCTTAGACAATATTTGAGTGACTCTAATCACTCCTTAAAGCTTCAGGGTTTGAAAATATCTCTAGCTTCTTGGTTCTCGCCTATCTTAGAAGTTAAGCTTGCTCCTTTTGATCTGTGTTTGATTTTATGGTCAAATGGTCAAACTTAGCAAAGTTTTTGTGATGCGAATGACCTAGGCAATGCATGAGTGACCCCAATCACTCCCTAAAGCTTCACAATTTGAAAAATATCTCTAGTTTATTCGTTCTCATCTTACTTTGTGGTTAAGTTTGCTTCCTTTTGTTCGATTGATAAATCATTTATTGCATATCTTTATTATGATATTTTTTAGTTATTCTCTGATATTTGAAATGAATTTATGATTTATTATGTGTAAATTGATTTATTATTATGATACTTATGCATTATGATTTACTTAATTCAAGCATTAATCAATTTTACTTTTTCAAAGAGATGAGAGTTGCTTTGAGAGATGATTAAAGAAACCAAGGGAGTTTTTTGGTTGGTAGCTTAGAAAGGTGTAAATGGAAGGACTTTCATAATTCATTCTTATTCAACATTGGGCATTCTATTTTTCATGTATGTTTGATCAAATTTTTTGCATTGAATTTTTGAGTTCTTAGATAAGGTATATGTGCATGAAAGTAATCACTAATTGCCTCGCTAGAACAAGTCCTCTACCCCTTTTAAGACAAAATTATAGGCATCACTAAGTTAAGGAGATGATTTAGGTGATTAAAAGAAATTGTATGTATTCCTCCCAAGAGTACAAAAGTGATAAGTGTGGGGGTGGATAGAAAGTCTATCAAATAAAAAAAAAAAAACAGAAGAAAAACAAGGTGTTGGCGTGGATAAACTTTGTGATATGTGGATTAGGAGCACGGTTATGAATTTGCATCCTTTGGCTTGGACAAAAGTTTGTGATATGTGGATTAGGTGCACGGTCACAAATTTGAATCATTTGGCTCGAGCTTTTGATCTGTGGATTAGGCACACGGTCAAAAGCTTAGGCCGCGCTAACGCAATATCTCTTAAAAAAAAAGCTAAAAAAAATAGAAAGACAAGAAAAAACCATGGATGTTTGAAAGTTTGATAAAGTCCTAATGATCCTCAATAAAGTATTTGCATTACAAAAGTGGAGATAAAGGTATTGGTTGCACCTTTGAGATTTTTCAGAAACTAGTTCTGTCAATTCATTAGAGGCATTAGAGGACTGCCTATTGTGCATATTCTTATCTAAACGCAAGAGGATTCTTGAGATTGATTTGTGAAAACATGTTTTGAGTAATGGTTTGTGCTTTGTTAAACATCAATGCTTGATTGATCAACCATTAAATGCTTTTATAAGTTATTTTTATATAATCTTTCTTTAGGTTGTGTTTGAAACTCTTGATTTGCAATTCTTATCATTTCATTAGAAAATACCGTCCATCTACATTTAAATTTCTTTTCATTGCTTGAGTGACTCCAATCACTCCTTAAAACTTCAATGTTTTAAAAATATCTCTAGCTTCTTATTTCTCATCTAACTTAGACGTTAAGTTTGCTTCCTTTTATCTATCTTTGACTTTATGGTCAAACTTAAAGAAGTTTTTGTGATCCAAGTGGCCTAGGCAATGTTTGAAGAACACCAATCACTTCTTAAAGCATCAAGGTTTGAAGATATCTCTAGCTTCCTCCTTCTCGTCTAACTTGGATGTTAAGTTTGCTTTCTTTTGACGTATCTTTGACTTTATGGTCAAATGGTCAAACTTAACAAAGTTTTTTTTGATCCGAATGGCATAGGTAAAGTTTGAAGGACCCCAATCAGTCCTTAAAGTTTCAAGATTTGAAAATATTACAAGTTTCTTCTTCGTTCTCGTCTTACTTACGTGTTAAGCTTGCTTCCTTTTGATCTATCATTGACTCTTAAGGTCAAATGGTCAAACTTAGTAAAGTTTTTGTGATGCAAATAGCCTAGGCAATGTATAAATGACCCTAATCACTCCTTCAAGCATCAACGTTTGAAAATATCTCTAGCTTCATCATTCTCGTCTAACTTAGACATTAAGTGTGCTTCCTTTTGATCTATCCTTGACTTTATGGTCAAATGGTCAAAATTAGCAAAGTTTTTGTTATCCGAAAGGCCTAGGCAATATTTTAGTAGCTCCAATCACTCCTTAAAGCTTCGAGGTTTGAAAATATCTCTAACTTCTTCGTTCTCTTCTAACTTAGATGTTAAGTTTACTTCCTTTTCATCTGTCTTTGATTTTATAGTCAAATGGCCAAACTTAGTAAAATTTTTGTGGTCTGAATGGCTTAGGCAGTGTATGAGTGACCCCAATCACTCCTTCAATATCAAGGTTTGAAAATATTTCTAGTTTCTTTGTTATCATCTTACTTTGTGGTTAAGTTTGCTTTATTTTGATCTATCTTTAACTTTATGTCAAATGGTCAAACTTAGTAAAGTTTTTGTGATTCGGATGGCCTAGGCAAAGTTTGAATGACTTCAATCACTCCTTAAAGCATTAACCTTTGATAATATGTCTAGCTTCTTCGTTCTCATGTAAGTTCAATGTTATGTTTGCTTCCTTTAGATTTGTCTTTGACTTTATTGGCAAATGGTCAAAACATTAGCAAAGTTTTTGTCATCCAAAAAACCTAGCCAATGTTTGAGCGACTCCAATCACTCCTTAAAGCTTCAAGGTTTGAAAATATCTATAGCTTCTTCGTTCTCGTCTAACTTAGACATTAAGTTTGCTTCTTATTAATCTATCTTTGACTTTATGGTCAAATGGCCAAACTTAGCAAAGCTTTCGTGATTCCTTTACATCTGTTAAGTTTGCTTTCTTT